>VMDO01036682.1:0-14929 GCA_007922755.1 Pedetes capensis
TCTTTGCTATTGTGAAAAGCGCTGCATTGAACATGGAGATGCAGGTGTCTCTATGGTATGATGACTCATCTCCCTTTGGGTAAATTCCCAATAGTGTTATAGCTGGGTCATATGGTAGTTCTATTTTTAGTTTTTTGAGGTACCTCCATACTGATTTCCATAGTGGTTGCACCATTTTACAGCTCCACCAGCAATGTAATTTTCTTTGAGTTTCTTACAGATTGAAGCTCTCTTAACTCCCTGTTCAGTTGGCCTTAGGACAATTTGTCAGGCCTCATCATTCAGAACTTAACTTCAATTACTCCTCAATTTCTAAGTACATTCTCAGTTTGGAATTAAAAAAACGTATCTTTCCTTAGCAGTATCCAGATGAGTTTAAGGCCATGATTTAATACACGTGTTAATAGGTTTTAAATCTTATTTTCTTTTGAATTATGAAATTATATGTGGCTGAGAGGAAAAGTGTCATCTTTAATAACTTTCTTTTTCTATTTCCTATTCCATACTAAAACTTGTGCAATGGGTTTTGATTGCTCCTTTTTTCTCTAATCTCTCTCATGTATAAGCATTTATTTGTCTGATTTGTCTTGACTAAAGGTCAACTGTAGATTTACTAATATTTGACAAATTTTATTAATTATAACTTCATACATAACGATATAATCATAGTAATTATAATGTCTTTTGTGTATAGCATGATATGCAATTACAAATTACTTTCATTTTATTTATAATCGCAAATTACTTTCATAGACTATTTTAAGAGATCATTATTATTCACAGTTTTCAGATGAAAATTTGTTCTTATGGCTTTGAAATAAATTTCCCAGTCTTATAGCTAAAAACACAGGAGCATTCTTTCCTGCATGAATACAATGAATCAACAAGAAAACATAATTTGATAAGTATAAATACTTTAATTAGTTAATTAAAAGTAGTGATCTATTGAATTATTAGTTTATGCCAAGTTTGTTTAAATGTAAATACCTTGTCTATCTTTCACTTTTGAGGCATATGTGATTTTTCGTTACATAAACAACAGCAATAATAATAAATAAATATATAAGTAAAAATAACCATTTGATCTGTGGAATCCACTGTTGAGTATGTGAAAATACAAGTTAAAGACTTGGAAAAAAGATTTACAAATCAGATATCTGACATAAGATTTGAATCTAGAATGTAGAATTAACTCTGAAAACTTAAAATAAAAAATCTATAATGCAAAAAAATTTAATCTAAGTAGATATGAAGATTATAATTAAGCATATTAATTATGCTTAATTATATGCATAATTAAAAGATTATGCATATAATTAATTAAAAGATTATGCATAATTAAAAGATTATGCATAATTAAAAGATGCTCCACATAATTAATCATTGTTGTTATTGGATGCCTATGTTCTAGTAAGTCATTAGAAAATAAAAATCAAATTCCAATGAAATAGCACTACACAAGGCTATAAAGGCCAAAAGAAAATTGAAAATACAGAACACTGACTATGGTAAGGAACAACTAGAACTCAATGCCAATGGGAATTAAAAATGATGAAGCCACTATAAAGAAAATATATTTTTTTAGAATGTTGAGAAGGTTAGGGAAATTTTACAAAATTAAGCATATGCTTGCCATATGATCCATCAATCTTTCTCCTAGGTACATGCTTAGAAAAGAAAATCGTTTTCCCACACTCTTTTACATAAAATATTTGTTTATACTGTATATACATAATTACTCAAAGTTGGAAATAACTAAAATGTTTTTCAGCTATTTAAATCTGTGGTATATCCACAGAATGGTATAATACTTAGCAATAAACATGAAATGAAAACCCAGAATATCCAGTAACAAAATGAACCTTAAAAGGTTTTTTTTATTGAAAGAAGGCAGAAATAAAAATATAATTATATGATTCCATTTATATAATGGTCTCAAAAAAGACAAAACTAAAGGGATGGTCTAGAATACAAGAATAATTTTGATTGATAGAACTGTTCTTTACCATAACTATGTTGGTAGATATGTGCCTTTTTGCACTTCTCAAAGCTCATTAAATAGTGTACAACAGTGATTTTTACTGTATAAAAACTATCAAAAATCAAAGAGGACACTGAAAGACCCTAAAGTGGAATGAACCAACTATATTATAAATAAATAAAATAACTACACTGAATATATATAAAATACAGTTATGTAAATAAATATAGTCCTCAGGCTTAATACACTATACCTTTTCACATGTTCTCTGTGCTAAGAATTCCAGGATATGGTATCTCATTAATAATGAGCAAATTTAATACACTAGTTTCTAACCACCCTGCTCCAATAAAAGTAAGCAGGGCTCATTAGAGAAAAAAGCAATTCCAAAGGCTAAGAATATCCCTCAGTGGTAGAGTGCTTGCTTCCCTAGCATGAACAGGGCTCTGAGTTTGATCACCAGCACTAAAAATTGACAAAATAAAACAAAAAATCAATTCAATGGCTGATGTAGGGGAATAAATGATTCATTGGAGCATTTTGTGGTGACAAAACATTAATAAATGCTTAAAAGAATGAGAATGGAGACCTTTGTAAAGAATGTATTGTTGTTGTTGTTGTTGTTGTTGTTGTTGTTAGGTGCCATCGAGTTTAGTCAACCCTTATAGGGTTTTCAATGGCTGACTGTTTCGGGATTGCCTTGGGAGTGGGTTGCAACACCCATCTCCCATTTTGCAGTGCTGAGAATCGAACTTGGGACCTCAGAGACTGAAGAATAATGCTTTACCAACTGAGCTAAATCCCAGCCTGAAAGAATGTGTTAGCCAGCCTGAAAGAACTGCAATATTAAGCAACAAAATACACTTGAATACTTCTCTATTGTTTTACAAAGAATAAAATAATTATAGGGTATCCATGTTGATGTTGTTTTTTGAGACAGTATCTCACTATGTAGTGTAGATGTAGAAAGAGAAATACCACATGCTTTCACTCATTTGAGGAAACTAATAAGTCAATCTCATAGAAAAAAGGAGTTGAATAGTCATCACTAGAAACTGTGAAGGGCATGGTGGATAGGGCAAATAACTTCAATAAGAAGTACCAAAACACAGTTAGAAACGAAGAAGTAGTTCTGATTTTTCTATAGCAGTAGTGTAAATCTTGGTTAAAATAATCTATGGCATATTTCAAAGTGACCAGAAAATATGAACATGAAATTCCCAACACATAAAAATAAGTAATGCTTGAAAGATGGAAATGCTTGTTAGCATTATTTGATTATTACACATTGAATTGTTGTCTGACACATAGCGACCTTCATAGGGTTTTCAATGGCAGATTGTTTTGGGATTTTCTTTGGAATGGATTGCTACATCCTTCTCCCATTTTTTGTGGTGCTGGGAATCAAACTCGGGACCTCAGAGAATGCAGAGTGGCGCTCTACCAACTGAGCTAAATCTCAGCCACACATTGAATGCATATATTAAATTATCGTGTATTCCATAAGGATGTACAAATATTATGTCTCATTTTAAAAATCTGAAAAACATAAAGTTGCATTGGAATCTGAGGAGCTAGACACGAAAGTAAATCTAAGGAAAGGAATGGAATGTGTGAACTGAGGGAGATTAAGAACAAGTAAATTGGTTTCCAAATTAAGTTAATGCTGTGTGTCTTAGATACCATGTGCTCTTAAATATCATCCATGTTTCTTGTGTCCTGTTCAGCAAGTTCAGTATCTCAAATTCTTCTTAGGAAGAACTGTAGAATGAATCAAAGGATAAGGACAGAAGAGGAAGAGTGGTGGGAAGAAAATGAAACAAATTGATTAGATGGCTGTCATGAGAGCAGTTAATGTGATGTACTGTTGAGGGTGGGATCCTGTAGCTTGCAATGTCCTAGCTGAAATAGCTTGAAGAGAAAGCACAGGAGGAATCCTGAAGGGAAGAATGAGGTCAAGTGAGAAATCCACATACTAACGTGTGTTGTGTGTAATCATTTAAGTACACTAGCAAAGGAAAGACTTATGTTCTCTGCATAGGTTAAAGGAATTAAAGCACTGATGAGAAAAGTAAATAACTCACCCAGTAGCACAGATATTCCAGATTTCAAAAGCTTGAATAACATAAATATCTGTATGTATAGACATGTTTATTTTTCCAAAAGTATAACATTAAAATCTGTCAAAGAGCCAGTTGCTTTTGTCAAAAAGCCTTGTGCCTTTTGTACTAGAATGTGGAATATGTTTTGATTTTCTCTGAAAACTCAAGAGAAAAAAATGATGTTCTTGAATAAAAGAGGCAAGACTTTTAAATGTGTTTTACTAGACCCTTCAATAGGTCAAGTTTTATAGTCAAAAATAAGTGTTGACACTCAGTTCAGAATCCTTATAATGTTTTCTCCATAGCTAGTTAGATGTAAACAAACTGTCTCAGTATTTAAAATCACCATAAACACACTGAATATGAAACTAAGCAGAAGTGCCTCTTGCCAAAATCTCCAACAATTTCATTCTTTACTCTCCCCAAGAGATTAGATAAGTAGAAAGTTATGCCACTCTAGCATTCTTCCTTTTGTTTATTAGGCATCATGAGCAGCAGGAAATGACCATCATTTCATAAAGAGTGATTATAATTAATGTCTATCTATAATTATCTATATTTATAATTTTCTATAATTAATGTCTATCTCAAGTAGTATTTAAACTTAAAGTTTAAGCCCAGAAAGACAACTGAAGATCATATATACAAATATTCTCAGTTTGCAAATCAGGAAATGAGGTCTGAAGATTAGCTATTATACACACACACACACACACACACACACACACACACACACACACACACATATATATATATATATATATATATATATATGCCCTACATACTGGCAGAATATTTGACTCACACTCTGAGATATTTATTTCCAATTACCAAGACTGGAATATATTATTTTTCTGTGTTCCACGTTTTATTATATCATGTTATCTAAACACACACATACATTTACATGCATATATATGTACATATTATATAATAGGCATTTGAGACCCATGTAAGTTAATTTTCTATTTGAAAGATGTGCAAAATATTTCTTAGACTATATTCTGTTATGTTATGATAGTTCCTCAGGATACTTCATTAGCACTTATTGCTCAACTAGCTAAAGTGAGAAAAAACAAAATCGATGTAAGTTACATTTCATTTACGAACATCTGACTAATAACAGGTTTTGCAGAGTAGGAAATGACACCCCAAGGTTTAAGAAACATGCATGTCTACAATATCCTAAGTGGTTTATCAATTAAACAAAAATAAGTACAACTCTATTTCATTTTATTTCATTCAATATTGAATAATCCATATCAGGTTCATTTTAAAAATAATCTATTTTAACAGATTATTTTTAGAAAGGTTCAAGTTTACAGAAAAATAGCACACATAATAACGAGATTTCTCATAGTAGCCTTTTTTCCCATCCCCATATAAATTCTCCTTTCATTAATGTCATACATCAGTTTTGGATATTTATTACAAGTGATGAGTCAGTATTGATATGATTATTATTAATTGAAGACTACAGTATACATTAAGGTTCACTTTTTGTGTCTTACAATTTTATGGATTTTGACAAATGAGAAATATCAAGTAGCCACATATAGTGGCTTGTCAAAGAATTTCACTGACTTAAAAATGTCCTGTATTCCATTTATTCATCCCTTTCTCTCCTCTCCCTCAGGTCCTGTCAAACACTAATCTATTTGCTGTCTCCACAATTGCCTTTTCCACAATGTCATAGAGTTGAAATCATACAATATGAATCCCTGAATAGCTGCTTATTTTTCTTAGCAATACATTTTATGTCTTCACAGCTCATTTCTTTCTTCTCTTCTTTTTCTTTCTTTCTTTCTTTCTTTCTTTCTTTTTTTTTTTTGTGTGTGTATGTGTAGGGGATACTGGAGAATGAACCTAGGATCTTGTACTAGGCAAATGCTCAACCATTGAGGTACATACTTCATCCCCTCCTTTTTAAATTTTATTTTGACAAAGGGTGTGTCTAAGTTGTGGTTCTGTTGCCTCAGTCTCTTAAGTAGCTATGATTACAGGTGCACACCATGGTGCCTGACTTTAATAGCTCATTCCCTTTTATTTCAATTAAACTTACTTTTAACTGATACATAAAACAAAATTGTACAGGTTAGTGGAATATCATGGAATGTTTTGATACATGTATACAATGTATAATAAGGTTAAGTATATCTGTTTTCTCCAACATTTACCATGTCTTTGTGGTAAAAACTTCAAAATATTTTATTCTAGCTTTTTGAAATGTACAGTAGTCTTCTATTATTTACATCTGAACTTCTTTCTCCTACCTAACAGTAACTTAGTTGATACTTCATTGTATAAATGTACCACAATTTAACTGTTCAGCTATTGAAACACTTATCAGTTGTATCCAATCTGCAGCAATTACGAATTAAGCTGGTGTAAATACTCATGTGTAGGTTTTTGGGTGGACATAAATTTTCTGCTCCTTTGGGTAATTACCAAGTGCAATTGCTGGATCATATGGGAAGAGTATGGTTCATTTGTAAGGAACTGGACACTAAAATATGACACAAAGGCTGAGGAGTTCAAATGTCAAACAAAAGACAGGATTAGGACAGAAGAGATGATATTTGCATTTGCACAGAAAAGAGTTGAAAAGGCAGGAATGAAGCAAAAAAGAAATCCTGGTAACTAACAAAAAAAAAAAAAAAAAAAAAAAAAAAAAAAAAAAAAAAAAGAAAGAAAGGAAGAAAGAAAGGAAGAAGCCTGTACAGAACATGGATTTAAAAAATCAACATTCTACAAAGACTGTTTTGTTTATAAAAATCATTATTCTTGGACCCTGAAAATTTTATGAAAACTTTCAGATATACTCATAGGTTAAAAAAGAAAAAGAAAAATTGTAAGCATGGTGGCACATTCTCATAATCTCAGGACTTAGGGGAGTAATGTAGGGGGATCGTGAGTGTGAGGGTAACCTGGATTACCTAGTAAGACCTTGTTTCAAAATGGGAATAAACACACACACCACACACACATACACAAACATAACACACACAAAGAAAGTAAAAAGAAAAAGAAAAAAATCCTCTGACTGTAGTTAGTATTTGAATGGAACCACAAATCTCTATAAAATTGTAATTCTTCACATAGATCTTGTTGTGTTATGATAAATTTTGAACTGTGTTATTGTTGTTGTTGTTAGGTGCCCTTGAGTTGGTATCGACTCATAGTGACCCTCATAGGGTTTTCAATGGCTGATTGTTTCAGGATTGCCTTGGGAGTGGGTTGCCACGTCCTTCTCCCATTTTTGCGGTGCTGGGAGTTGAACTCGGGACCTCAGAGACTGCAGAGCAGCACTCTACCTACTGAGCTACAGAGAATTTAAAATTGCTCTTAAGAATGCTAAAGCATTACTATTTTAAACAATTTCAAAAATTTCAATCTAACATCTATCATATACTTTCAGAATAAATTAAAGCTACAAGGATTCATAAGGACTACATATTATAAAGAGTTTTTCCTCACAAATTAAAAAATCTTGACAACACCATATTAAAAAGAAAAATGTTTGGAAAGAATTTTAGATGAAACCAATATATGGAGTTTTATTCTTAAGATGTTATCATACACATGCTATCAATAAATTACTGTGATTCTTTCCCATGGATTTTTTGAAACTCATTGAAATTGTCTGCCAGAGTGACATATTAAGTCATATTTTAAATATTTTAAAAATCCAAATGTGATCTTAATGATAGAAACATATTATATGATATTATATGAATTAATTTATCAAATAACTATTGATCATGAATTATATAGTTGATGTTGTTCTAGTTGTTAGGTGCTGTCAAGTCAGTATCCGATTTATAGCAACCCCCATAGGGTTTTCAATGGCTGTTTTGGGATGCCTTAGGAGTAGATTGCCAGGCCCTTCTCCAATTTTTGTGGTGCTGGGAATTGAACTCGGGACCTGAGAGACTGCAGTGCAGCACTCTACCAATTGAGCTAAATCCCAGCCCCCATATAGTTGATATGACAGAATAAAATAAAATTTTGATTTATCTATCAAGAAGTCTACAGTAATAGAAATTAGACAAGAAATCATTACATCCTTGAGGTACCTTAATTTGATTTTTACTCCATTAAATATTTGTGGCTTAATAAAAGGTGTATGAAATTTTCCTCCAATCCTAAAGATATTCCACCCACAAACTATTTATTAAAAACAGAAATTTGTTCATACTTAGAGTTCCTCTATGTCAGATAACATGGACTATATATTACTCAGTGGAAGGACTTGGCAGCCCACACCCAAAGAAATCAGCCACTGAAAACCTTATGAATAGCAGAGAAACACTGACAATAGTGTTATTGGGTAGTGTCTTGTCAGTTGTACATATGGTGGCGATGATTTGGATCCGACTTGATAGAACCAAAGGACAACAACAAACAATATATTTTACAGAGTAAAAAATGTTTACATACTCACTTGGCAATAAATGGAAATCAAACAATATTTAGATTGGTTTTGACTAATTGCTAACATGAAAAATGAGTATCTAGTGTGTCAAAAATTGTCAGATAATTATTAAGGATCTAGGATCAAAATTTCCCTACATTATAGTAAGACAATTTTATTATTTTGTAATTGATTGTTTATGATATCTTGGGCATAATGATTGTATCCTATTAATTTCTCATTCTTAAAGTAGAGTAAAGCAAATCAATTATTTTTCAGAATTCAAAATGTTGAGAACATTTCATTAGATATATTGTCTGGCTACTTGCCAAATATTTAAAAAGGGCAATAGACAGTAAATGCTACATGCTCTACTGGAAATAGTCCATGTGCTTACCTTGTATTATTGAATTTTAAGTAAAGAAAAGAACATTCTTACTAATGCAATAGTTTATAGGGTATTACATAAACCATAAACTAAAGAGCTTTTACATCTTATGTAGAAAAATATTAGAGCACTTAAAATTATTGTAAATAACCTCATGGAAAAATAAAGTTTTTACAATGAAATTCTTCTTGAGAAGTTGTTGCACTCTTGGCTTCCTTCTTAGATTGTAAAACACAAAATTGTTAAATCCTTAATAAAATAGAGAGTGCTCTTAAAAGGAAAACATTATATATGCCTATTTCCTTTTGTAATATGATAGTGGCTTGCTTCTTTAAGACTAAGGAAAAATACTTTTCTTTCAGTTTGATATATTTAGAATTAATAATGTTCTTGTTGTTAAGTACCATCAAGTTGGATCCAACTCATAGGAACCGTAAGTACAGCAGAACGAAGCACTTCCTGGCACTGTGCCATGCACATGATCTTTTTATATTTGAGCCCATTGTTCCAGCCACTACATTTCTTCTCATCATGCCACATCAGCAAAAGGAGGTCCCAGGGGTTTTACTTCATTCCTGTCATTAAGGTAGACTCTAATTGAGGAACCATCTCTTCCCTTGTCATATTTTGAATGCCTTCCAGCCTTGGGGGCTAATTTTCTGGCACTATAGGTAACAGTACTTCTGTGCTATTCATAGGGTTTTCAATGGCTAATTGTTTTGACAGTGGGCTGCTGGGTCCTTCTCCTTAGGCTGTTTTAGTCAGGAAGTGCAGCTGAAACCTGTCCACCATGGGTGGACCTGCTGGTATCTGAAACACCAGTGGCATAACTTTCAGCACTGTAGCAACATGCAAGCCCCCACAGCATGACAAGCTGACAGACATATGGGGGAGAATTAATAATATCATATATTAATCAATACAAGAATGGGTTCCTCAATAAATAAAAATGGTTCACTATGTTATTGTGTTAGGTATTTGTGATATTATGTGCAATATATGTGTCAAAGAAGATCCTGGGTGTATAATAACATAAATTAAATTATTGAGAGACATGAGTTTTATTTAGGGACAGAGTTGATGGCTTTGACACATTGTTTCATTTTCCATGGAAAATATTTCTTTCCTTCTTTCCCTTCCTTCCTTCCTTTCTTTCATATATATATATATATATATATATATATATATATATATATATCTCCTCCAGTGTATTCTAAGCAAATATCACATGTGCCTTTCTAAGAGTTTGTACATGAGTGGAGAAGGGGAGAGAAAGAACAACATTCAACATTGAGTGAAAGAATAACTAGACAAAACAATTCTGCTAAATTTGGTTTTACAGTAGAAAGAAAAAAGACTACCCTCATGTTTCCTTGGCAATGTTCTTGTTTCATAAGGGAATTTGGGGAGCTGGGTTTTGCTGCAATTGGTAGAGTGCCACTCTATACTCTGTGAAGTCCTGGGTTTTATCCAGAGCACTGTAGACCCACTGAAAACCCAAGAATAGCAGAGAAGCATTGACATAGTGGGGGACATGGCACAGTGTGGAGGATTTGAGGGCACTTAGCTGGGATTTAGCTCAGTGGGTAGAGCACTGCGCTGCAGTCTCTGAGGCCCCAAGTTCAATTCCCAGCATCGCAAAAATGGGAGAAGGACCTGGCAATCCACTCCCAAGGCAATCCCGAAGCACTCAGCCATTGAAAACCCTATGAGGGTCACTATGAGTCGGATACCGACGCAACGGCACCTAACAACTAACAATAATAGCAATAACAAAGGAATTTGGATCCTATCTTGATATCTATAGCAATTTAATATCAATTAAACATGAAATACCACATATTCTTAATTCTAATCAGCATCCTTTCAACAGTTTAGAATGCTACAAAACCAAAGGTGGATTAGAATTTCCTGTGAATCAGATTCACACCAGAGAGTCAGTCAGAGCTCTCTCTTCTGAATCCGATCTGCACTCAGTTCTTATCTGCATCTGAATTTGTAGCTCCCTAAAAATATAGAAAGGGTACAGGTTAGAATTGAGAATATATATTATAAACAGAACTCTCAAACACAGAATACTACCAAATATAATATCTTAATATTAGTATTGCACAGAAAATAAAATGCCATAAAATAGTCTTATTTGAATCACATTTGATAGTCTATCCATTTTCTTTTAGGTTATTAATTATAAGAAAAAAGGAATAAAACTATAATGAAATCCATGCTATGACTCTGAAGCAATATACATGAATTCCCTACTACTTAAAAATAGTTGTGTTTATCAACATGGTCCACAAACATCTACTCAAACATAATAGGTTAGCATTCATAACAAATCCAAAATGCTCGTGTTCTGTGAATTCCTACTGCAATATAAGCCATAATAACTTTTTAATAAGTGTATTCAAATATAATCTACCATTAAAATAGTTCTACCATTAAAATAATTATATTTTTCTTCCCTTTTATGGGTTAAGTGAAGTAAATTAACAAATGAATAAATATACAGACATTGTCAATAACATAAATCAGTGGCCCAGTGATTTGCCTGATGTTCCTTGCAGTGTCCAAATACAATAACCCTAATTATCCTGTCTTAGAAGCTATAGTGGGAAAGATAATGAGACTTTAATTACACACATCCTATCATATCCTATGTTTTAGTCTTGGTAGTTATTCACTCAAAAAATGTTAAATGAGCAGTTGCATGCCAAGCACTGTTGCTTTAGATAGAGTACTGAATAGCACAGGCAAAACCCTTCCATTCAAGAAATGTGCAACCTAGTTGGGGAATGTGAGCATCAGTTCAAAGAAAGTAAATCAGGATAAAGAAGCATGCAGTTAAAAGATAGAATCTGATTTGAGCCCAAGGCACAGGCCACTTACACACCAGAATTATAGCTGGGATTGAGTCTTAAGAAGAAAATCCAGACAAATATCGTTAAGGAAAGATTTTGATGAAAGTGTGTATGGAATACCACAATGAAACTTCCCATTCCTACCTCTGTTCGCAAAGTATTCATTTCTGTTTTCCTTCTAGACATATATTTATCTATCTATGAAGACTTCCGGCCTGAACAATCTATCTACTTGACATATGGAGTATGAAAATCTCTTATCTTCATTCACTCATAAAATTTAGGTTGGATAAAGACCCAATTTCTTAGATTCATCTTAATCCATCTAGCTTGAAAGGAATATGTAGCCAAATACATTGGTATTAATATTACAAAAACCAGTTAAGTTTATCAAACATATGACATATCAGACACATATTTCTGTTCTGTGTATGGATTACCTCATTTAGTCCTTACAGCAATTCTATGAGGTTAATCATATCATTATCTCCATTACAATAATGAAGATAAAAATTAACTTGTACAAAATTCATATGTCTTGAAATCTCAGTTCAGAGTTTTTATGTAGGTATGGTAAGTATCAGGCAGGGAGAGAAGGAGAGAGAATGATCTGTAGGTGCTGAGTTATAGTTAGAAAGGAGAAAGAAGTTCTGGTGTAAAATTGTACACAATGGTGATAATGAATAACAATTATATATTGTAAATTTCAGAAAACTAGAAAATTTGAAATCTTCATCATGAAGAAATGATAAATGTTTGAAAGGATAGATATGTTTAACCGGATTTAAACATCACACACATAATTGTTGTTGTTGTTAGGTGCCATCGAGTCAGTATCCAACTCATAGTGACCCTCATAGGGTTTTCATTGGCTGACTGTTTCAGGATTGCCTTGGGAGTGGATTGCCAGACCCTTCTCCCATTTTTTGCGGTGCTGGGAATTGAACCGGGGACCTCAGAGACTGCAGCGCAGCACTCTACCAACTGAGCTAAATCCCAGCCCCTTACACACATATACTGGTATTGAAACATCACATGATAGCCTATTAATATTTACAGTATTTATGTTATATATCAGTTAAATAAATTAAAGTCTAAAAAAATCTTGAAATGTCTGTAATGCCTATTGAGTTATTTTTAAATTGTATAACATCAACATGAATTAAATAAAGTAGTGTTCCAAGAAAGATTTTTATCTCCTATACTTTTATTCAGATGAAATAGGTTTCATATTTGCATATTTGGGTCATTGAAAATCTTCTTTCTATAAAACTGAGATAATTAGTGCAACGAAGTGAGAGAGATCTTGCTTTTAGAGCTCTGGCTCATTTGTGACCCATTCATGCTAAAAGATTTTGTGAGAGCATTTAATTCTTCCATTCTATGTGTAATTCTGGAGGTATTTGGGAATTTTAGTGCTTTCTCATATTACCTGACTTTATTTTAGAAGAAAAATAATTTCAAAAATAAAATAAAATCCCTAGTAATGGCAAAAATTAAAATGATACTACATTTTAAGTGGAATATCTATAGTGACTCCTATCATTGACTATTTTCATAGAATATAAACATATTCAAGTTTTTACTTCTCAGATGACACAGATCACATGAGTGATTTTGCAAAGACAATGAAGACAAAAGGAGAATTTTTGACTTAAAAACCCTGAAATTCATGTGGAAACTATTGTTTTATTTAGAGAATTACATAGACTTAATATCATGACCTGAATATAGCATCATTAAAACTAAGAACTTATTTTGGTTTATGATTTTTTTTAACTGGTAAAGAGTACTTTGATGATATTTATATAGTGAATAAACTTGGATTATACACCTAGTAATCCTGACTACTTGCTAAAGGAGTCATGTGTCAGCCAGTCTTCCATCATAACACAAATGCCTGATACCATCAACTTGTGAAGAGAAACACTTTAACTTGCTGTTTAGGAGGCTCCAGTCTATGATCAGGTGCAGCTATTGCTTTAGCCCTCTGGTTGGGTTTTAGTACATCATGGCAGGAAAATGTGGCAAAGTAAACCTGTCCATATCATGCCTGGAAAGTGAAGAAGAGGAACAAGCAGGGCCAGGGATCCTACAATCCTGTATGAGGGCAGGCCTCCATTGAACTAAAACTTGCACTAGGCCCCACCACTTAAAGATTCTGCAACCTCCCAAGAGCACAATATGTTGGACACCCAGCCTTTAACACGTGCACCTTGGGAGGCCCTTCCATACCCAAACTATTGTTGTTGTTGTTGTTAGGTGCCCTCGAGTCGGTATCCGACTCTTAGCGACCCTCTGTTCAACAGGGGAAACACTATTGTCAGTGCTTCTCTGCTGTTCATAGGGTTTTCAATGGCAGATTGATTTTTGGGAGGGGTTTGCCAGGTCCTTCTCCCAAGCCTACAGCTTCTGGTGTTCCCAGGCGGTCTCCCATCCAGGTACTAACCAGGCCTGACCCTGCTTAGCTTCCGAGATCTGACGGGATCGGATGCCACAGGGCTACCGGTGCAGGCATCCAAACTATAGCAAGAAGTAACGGCTGGACTTTGCAGGGTAAGAGTAGGTGATAGGATAGGAAGAGGAGCGGAAAGGACAGGGCACTCCTATTTAAGCACTGTGTACAATAAGTATCAAGAGAATCTTGACAAGCTAACTTTCCTGAATATTTAGAGCCTATTTCTTTGCTTCTTTTCCTTCTATTCTATTGATTTTTTTTTATTATTTATTTATTTATTTATTTATTTATTTTTTACTAGAGGGCCAGACCTAGGGCTTCACACATACTTTTGAAGGGGCTCTATCACTGAGCACTGAGCTGCGCTCCAGTAGCATTTTTATTTTTTAATTTTTTATCTTGAGATAGGGTCTCACTAAGTTATGCCGGTGCTTTTGTTCTTGAACCTATGATCTTCCTTTTCTGCCTTCCTATAGCCCAGATTACAGGCACATGCTACCATCTTGGGTCCCCTCTATTCTTATTGTAATGAAGGATTTAGAGAATCAAATGACTTATACACTATTTCCTCATCTGTAAATTGTACACTATTATTATATACTTTGAATATTTTACTCTCAGAATAAAAGTACAAAAAGTTCAACTGTTATTTTTATTAACATATTTTGAAAATAGGCTATATGCTACTATAATTCTGATTGTTTTATATTATGTGTGACAAAAAA
>VMDO01036683.1:0-14934 GCA_007922755.1 Pedetes capensis
TGAAAGGGGGAAGGCAGTGTTAGAAAAGCAAAGTATCATGGAAGCAATTAAAAAAATATTTCCAAAAAGAAGAGAAGGGGTTACCAATATAGAATTCACCAGAAAGAAGTGAATGATAATCAGTTTCAAGCTAGGATTATATGTATTAGATTGAAATATGTGAAATTGCTATTCTTATATTGTAAAATGGCCAAACATTATTAATTTTAGATAGTTTGTTTGATAAGTACATACTTCACAGGAACATCTCTTCCTTCAAGTCAGGAGCACCTGTAATTGCAATCTCCTCCCCTCAACTTTCCTTTGTTTGCCTAACCTCTTTCAGTAAATGTTTATTTACTTGATTTTTATTCTAAAGCTCCAGGAAGCAATTGAGGAATTTTAAGCATAAAATGGCCAAATGACCAGATTTGATTAGGATTTGTTTCATTTGACTGTAAACTAGTGGACCCATATATTTTTTCACCCATATCTCTTTGCCAAGTATGTAGTTTGTAGCAAGTGCTCCGTAACTTTCATATGCCAGAGAAGTTCTTTCCTCAGCCTGTAGCACAAGCGAAATCTAAAGGTATTTAAAAATAGTTTTAAGTATTATGGGTATTTGATTCTCATCATATAAATTATATGACACATTGTTTACCTATCATTGCTTTTGTTATCCAAACCACAGCTTTTGGTATTCCAGGGTACAAACATCCTGAGTTTCAGAGTCAAGGCTGGTTTCACTTTTGATGTCAACATGGAATCAGGACGGGGAATGCAGAATCCTGGTATCGGTTTGTTGCACCATGGGCACATTCACATGACCTCTGAAGGATTCAATTTCCTCCCCTTTTAAAGATTACTTTGAAAATAAATTGATTAAACTGAGTGGTTTCTTTTAATTATCTTTTAACTCTAATGTTTTATGCTTCTATTAATTTAATATTCAGACAGAATATGATGGATCTATTTATAAGTTTTGTTTTATGGTAGTTATAACTAGCTATTTATTGGCCAGGACCCAAGGCCAATGTTGATATGTTCTGTTTATCCCCTAAAATATTTTAAAATATGACCTAATGTTCTAAAATTGGGAGATTTCACACATAAATTTACATTTTTAGTTTCTCTGAAAAAAATCAAGATTTTTGGACACATGAGGCTGGCATTCCTGCCTGGCAATAATTGGCTAGATGTGAGTTGTGACTGCCCCCTTTTAAACCAGCAGTTCACTCTCTAGTTTTTGACTTCCACCATTTTGTGTTAGTTTTCATGCCCTGCACACTTTCTACATTTACTTACTCTCCCTCTCCTTGTAGATATTTAGGTCTGATCACCTAGGATGATCCATTTGGGAAAATTCCTCAATTATAAAACTTTGAGGTGATGTGAACCCTGTCCAAGCATGAAGCTCAGTCTGTCTCTCTCCCTCACTCCCCTCCTGAGAGTCATGTGCAATTGCTCAAAGTATTATCTAACACTAATAAGCAAATCAAGGGAACAGGATTTTGCTATGTTTAGTTATGGTGTCTAAAATTGCCTCCTAGCAGTGTTTCAATCTTTGTTACACATTGGAGGCATCTGTGGCGGCTTTAAAAAATATCCATACCCAAAGTCACGCTAGAGTAATTAGATAAGGATCTCTGAGGAAAAGACCCAAGCATCAGTATGTTTTTAAAGTAGATGTTCTAACATATAGCCAGGGTTAAAAACACTGCCATAGAAGCTGTAAACCCAGCAGCAAGTACTGACATCATCAGCCTAGACAAATCCTGAGAACGTCTGGGGAATCACTTATGGCTAGTTTTGTAGCCTCTATGATGTCAGAAGAAACCATGTGTAAAAATAACCTCCCTCCTCAGAAGCTTGGATGCCTATCTGGCTTGGTTTTCCATCTCACCTGGTAGCATGGGACATTTAGCCATCATTATTTGCCTCTGTGCAAATATACAGGGTGGGGCAAGGGTGAGAAGGGGTCTAAATAGAGTGTTTGGAGTGTTGAGAGAAAAACGAAAGATGGGAAAGATGGTGTGTTGGTATTTTACCAAGCCAAATGGCAATCTATTATGGAAAAGAATGGTTTTTAACAACTTTTAAGATGAATGAGGAAGAAGCTGGGTGTTGTGCACACCTGTGATCCCGGTACTCAGAAAGCCAAGGCAGGAGGATCATGAGTTCTAGGCCATCCTGGGCTACAGAGAGACTCTGTCTCAACAACAACAGGAAGAAGAAACAAAACAAAGCAAAAGATTAGGAAAGAGCAAAGTGTAAAGAGTGAAAAACAAATGAGTGGTTAAACAAAGAGAAAAACATAAAAGGATACTGCTTTTATTTGAAGTGTGTATTTCCACTTAGGTGTCCCTATATGGGTTACTTTGATCTCGAACATCAAAAAACTGACTCCCCTGTGAGAGTATTGTTTAAAAATTAAAAGACCAGAGAAAAATGTAAACTAATGGCAAACTGATCATTGTTTCCAAAGTTTCATAGGTAAATTATTTTTCCAAATAACCCAGAGTAATAGGGTGAGAAGAAGTGTTTTAAACAATAGCAATCCAATGACATTCTCCTTGTCTGCTTTCCCAATAATGTTATAACAATAGGCTTTGAATCCAAGCCTAATATGGAATTGAAAAATTGCAGACTTAGGGTTTATGATGAACACAACTCAGCTGGAGCATTCAATGAACAATGGCAGGAAGTGTTGGTGAAGCCAATCTGGCCTGCTGTGGTCCTGCCACAAGGGAATGTTGGGTTTTAAAGGACACAGCCTAATTTCTCTCTGCAGCTGGGTGTCACTGACTAATGAAAATATATTGGCACACTGCTCACTGGTTATTGTTCCATGTAACTGCACCTCTTAGCTGGGGATTTGTAAGCAGGCCGTGATTGAAAGCAATATGACTGCTCTTGGTTATTAAAATATTCCAAATATGGCCTGCCCTATTTATTGGAAACAAAGTTTGACAAGATTATGTTGATAGGAAGAACAGATAATGAAACACCCCCGTGCATAGGCACTGCCAATGTCAACTGGGCAGAATTACAGTCCTTAAATATTTATATAGGAAAATGAAATGCAACTATTAATACTTACAGGAAGTAATGCAGTGTGAGAGGAGAAATAGACATGAGGAATAGGACCCTGGGCTACTTCTAACAGGCCAATTTATCACTTTTATAAAATGGCAGTTTGTCTCATTTGCAGGAAGTCATCAAAGAATGGAAAAAAATCATAAATACCTCTAAGCCTCTGAAAATGAGGCACTTTTAAACAAAAATGTCTGAAACCTCATGACTAAATTAATGTTTAAGAAAGGTTTCATTTTTGTAAGGATAACTTCTTTGGGGCTGATTTTAAGCTCTAGCCAATTTATTTAGTCATCTAAAAAGCACAGTTCATTAACTTGGATAATGTGATTTTATTTTACTTTACTTTGATATTGTTTTGGGGAGAAATCTCTCAAAGCAAAGGTAAGGATCCAAACAGGCAATGTTGTTGTTTTTAGGAGCTGTTGAGTCAGTGTCGGACTTATACCAACCCAATGTACAACAGGCAAAACACTATTGTCAGTGCTTCTCAGCTACTCATAGGGTTTTCAATGGCTGATTGTTTTTCCGGAGTGGGTTGCTGGGTCCTTCTTCCAAGCCTACAGCACCTGATGTTCCCAGGTGGTCTCCCATCCAAGTACTAACCAGGCCTGCTTAGCTTCTGAGATCTGATGGGATCAGACACCACAGTGATACGGCTCCAGGCAATACTCTCCCCCAAAAGCTACATAAAGCAATAAAAAAGGCACTAGTCTATGAATCGTAAGGTCTGAGTTTTGATCCCAAGCTTTCCTCTAATTGGTATTGCATGATAGTTGCTTTCTCATTCCAGGCCTAATTTCCTGTTATGTTTACTTTCTGTATTTTGTGTTTTGCGATTTGATAGTATCTTTAATTTTCCCTAAATATTGTAGAAATGCATGTCTGATGTTCAGATAATTTATCAACTTCCAAAACCTGATTGGTTATAAAGTTTATATCCATTCATACAAGGAAGGCTATGACCAGCCAGAATGTCCCTGGAATCTTAAGCCTTTGGATCCTCTTGCCCTCTAGTCCTTGCCATTTCTTCCCTTTTTGATCTTCCCTCACTCTGTCACTTAGTTCTCATACTTTCTGCCCCTCATCTTTTCTTGATCCTCCTTTCTGTTAGTCTCCTTACTCTCTGCTCCACAGCATCCGCCTGTCTGAAGTAGACAGACTAGGAGTGCTTTTTGCAAGGCTTAAGATCTCTCTCTCTGTCTTTGCGTTGCAGGTTGATGGAGGGAAGTGACTTGTATTTTGCTTAAAATGCTGTGTTGAAGGCAAAATGAAAACTACTCAATGACAATTGAGAAGTCTTTGAAAGGCTGTTAAAAGTATCACTTTCAATACAAAATGCTTTGAACTATATGTTGTTGTTGTTGTTAGGTGCCGTCGAGTCGGTATTCGACCGACTCATGGTGCCCCTCATAGGGTTTTCAATGGCTGACTGTTTTTGGGATTGCCTTGGGAGTGGATTGCCAGGTCCTTCTCCCATTTTTGCGGTGCTGGGAATTGAACTCAGGACCTCAGAGACTGCAGCGCAGCACTCTACCAACTGAGCTAAATCCCAGCCCTTGAACTATATCATAGTTCATAAGTCATAAGAAATATATTTTTATAAATCAATAAACTTCCTCATTTGTTGAATTAATTTTCAATGAATGGAATTATACCTAGAACTGAAGTCAAAAGTTTTGCCCTTCTTTCCATTTTCTAACAGCCGCTGCTGCCTCCCCCTCCTTCTCCCTGTCCTCCTCCTCCCTCCTCTTCCCCTCCTCCTCCTTTTCTTCACATTTAGTTCTCTGTTGATGACTTTTGGTGTTGAACTCAATAAAGTAGTTGGCACAAATGTGTAGAAGGATGAAAAAATAACATGGCTTAATTGCTGTGGTTACCAGACTTTGTCCCCACCAGGCTTTTCCAAAGCCTTTTCCAGAGTTTGGTTGAAGAGCAGAAGTTTTATTCAATAGCATTCTGGGAGTGCAAGAGGAATTATTAAAAACTGTTACCACTGGCAACTACTTTTCTGATTGCATCAGGATTTTTTCAATACTGTGTAATAAAGAAAAATTGATAAGACCAATGTGTTGGCAATCATAACCCCCAATGTCAAAAATTTCCAAAAATGTCTGATTGATGGTATTAAGTCAATGCTTCACATTAATAATTACAAGTAATTTCATACTAAAACACAGCCTTTTTAAATTACCTGTATTGAGGTTACATAATATTTGATTCAGGAAAAGAATGCTTCCATTGTTTAAAAATGCTTGAAAACCCCGAGAAAGAGAATTTTGGACTTGGAAAATGAAGACTTGGTTTCATGTCCACACTCCAGCAATGACTAGCTCAGTGATATTGACAAAATCATTTAAAAGTTTTGGATTTCACTTTAAATCTGTGATATGACAGATGACTGTTAGTAATCTTTTTTTTAATTTTAAAGCAAGGAAGCAGTAAGAATCCACATGATTAACCCTTAACTGGTATTGTGAGGTCAGAAAAGACCCTAGAAGTTACATTTTGCTATTTTAATATATTTCTGTTTGTCACACAAATGTGTTGTTCTGTGTAATTTCAGTATGTCCTGATTTGGGGGAGATGCCTGAGGTGTGGCACTCTAGCACTTGCCTAAGCCCAGGTAAGAGCCTGGTGGGATCATATGTGATCCATGATAGCAATTATAGTTGCATGTCATTTTCCATATTTTATTGCTAATCACAATAACAACATTATAAAATGAGCAGATAAGTTTTATTATGTTTTAGTTTTATTGTAGCTTTTAAAACTGATTAGAATTTTTATGTGCCTTAAAACATCTAATTTTTTGATAATGATCACATAAATAAATGCTATATTAGTAACCTTCAAAGAGTGTTTTAGTTCATATAACAACATAATTAAACATTAAAAACAAATATCTTAAATAATAACAGGTTCTTTGTTTGGGGGTCTTGGATGACCCCATGAACCAATATCCATCAATTAAGTTGATGATACCAGTTAAGGGTTATGAATCCCAAGAGATATTTGAATGTTTAAAAAGAAGCTGTTGGTGGAAAGAAATATTCAACAAGTGACATATAGAGAAGAATCACTCTTGACTGTCTTAGATTCATCTCATGCAGCTACAGAGCAATAACCTGCTCTTTCTTTATCTCAGGTACTGGCCCTGCTTACCATGTTTGCTCAGAAAAATATAGAGGCCAGTATGAAGAATTTATGAATGCCCAAGGTTACCATTATAAAGTCTATTCTGTCTATTCTACCCCTGAAGACCTTGATAGTGGCTTTTACTAGATGTTGAACCTACGTGATGAGATTTTCCCATATCACACATTTGTAAATACTGCTCATGTATGGTATACACTTTCAATAAAATTCAGACTTTTTATGAGACTTACCTCTGAGTAATCCTGAGCAGAAAATAATAGCCTCATAAGTATTCATGTACTTCTTCAGCCTACCTTCCTTGATGACTGGACAGCCTTCACTCAAATTCCTGTTTTATTCAAATTGCAAGTTACCACATATCCTGTACTACATATCTGTAAAAACATTGCAGAAGTGTTAGAAACTTATATATTAAATCATAGACTGCCAAGGGTCTTCTGGACGGGAAGTACAACTTGCTATTAAAAGATCTTATTCCAGATTTAAAGAGCTGAATCTAAGGGCTTATAATGCAGGCATCCTTGGGCAAACTAGTGGGCTTCAGGTTCATGCACTGTAACACAGGAACGAAAAAAAAAAAAACTGTTCTAGGTCTAAAATAAGATTCTAGTTAAATTGCTAAAATCAATCAGCTGAATAGTTTGTTTGTTGAATAATATTTTTCAAGTGACCCACAAAAGCTTCCTCATTATTAAATGTAAAGCTTACTACATTTAATATTGGATGAGATGGTCCTAACAACTTTAGAAGAATTCTGTAAAGTTTTACTTGACCAGTTTTCATCTTGTCTTCATAGCGGCATTATAAGCATTATATTCAATAATAAACTAAGACTTATAGGGTGGTTTGATAGCTGTACAAATACATTTATCTAATGTATTTTTCTATTATACATTTTCATTCAAGTAGGATACTTTTCAGTTTATATTGAATTCTTTTGCATGTTTGGGCATGCCATTTTCTTTTATTCCTCTTTGAATCTTTTTTTGGACTTTTTTTTCTTCAAAATTTTAAGTAGCAAATGAATTTCTACTTGGCTGTTTGGAGAGCCAGATATTTGGCAAACTGATTTGCAACATATTGTGTGGTTTCTATTACAGTCAATAAATATTTTTGAGTGCATAGGATATGCCAGCTTTTGCTCTGATCATACTGGGAGGACAAGCCAGACAGGAAGTCCTGCTCTCTCATTTTCCATTCCAGTAGAGGAGATCAGTAATAAACAAAAGGTGGCAACCACTACGAGGAAGAGAAAACAGGATTCCAGAATACACAGTGCTTTGGTGCTGACGCAGGGGATTGCTATGTTCGATGCGATAGTCAGAGGGAAGTGTCTTGGCAGTAAGGACACTGAGCTCAGGAGACTGCCTTTGTCGGGATGACTAGTTCTGAGCCATGAGGCAGGGGAATATTGGTGGAGGGATAGGAGAACTCAACAAAGTGACCAAAGACAATATTCACTTGATTTGCTGTTGTGGTTAAGGTCTGCCCAGCTTAAATGTGCCTCCTTTCATTATGGGATGCTTGGTTTACCATATAGTCGTTCATATAAAGACTGGACATTTGTGTGGTATGTTATTTTCCCCTCTTCTGCCACACAAATGTTAAATATTACCCAGATTAAAAAATATAACATTGTGGAAAAAATATATATGCACAAGAATCTCCCACTACCACAATTTAATTTTCTGCGGTTTCACTTTACTGTGGTCAGCCAGTCTGCAAATATTAATATTTATTTTGATTCTTTCAAGAGATAAAGACCACATAACTCACATAATTTTTATTATAGCATGTCATCATAATCATTATATTTTATTACTAGTTAATGTTAATCTCTTATTATGCCTAGGTTATAAATTAAACTTTATCATAGGTATGTATGTAAAGGAAAGAAGCATCGTATATAGGGTTCAGTTCTACACATTGTTTCACTGGGGGAAGGTCTTGGAATAAAACCTCATGAAGAACTATCTACACAAAATAATCAAACAATTTGGAAATTTCTGGGAAAATATTTCCAAAATACATTTTCATTGATAGAGTTTTAAACTGGCATAGCAGCATTTTAGTGCCTGATTAATGGGTTCATTTACTTCAAAGCTTGCTTCAAACCCTATCACCTTTGAAGAAAATACATTGAAAAGAAGCTTCAGGAAAGCTCATCAGCATTATTTCCTTTACAAAACTTTCTTGTGCTAATCTTTAATGAAAACATCAAAGGATACTAATTCTATAGGGATTTAGATAGGCAAAAGCCTTTTATTTCAGTGCAATACACACATATGTGTGTATATTGGCTACAAATTAAAATGAAAAATGTGAAAAACACATCATAGTGCCATTTTGAAAATATAGGCAGGGAATAACATGGAATCATGTCTGCTCCTCAGTGTATAACTTTATTTCCAAGTAAACCAAAATGAGGGGACTGAAGAATCATTTGGGAATTTGTCTGATAGAGCATTAAGTCATCATATCAGAGAGAGGGTGGGCAAAGTGTTGTTGTTCTCTGAAAGTCTTCGAGGGTTTTCGCTACTGCCTGTAAACTTTATTTAAGTGGGTTGGAAACCTGCCTGTGCATTTATGCCACCTGGGAAGCTTGTTAAAACTAGAGATCTGGGCTCTCTCTCAGATCTATGGGTCACAATCAACAGAAAAGGGCCAAGAAAACATAAATAAATACCTCCCAGGTGATTTGGATGCACATCCAGCAAGCCCAGGCTTTTATTTTGAAATTGTCTCTGCATGTTAAGAGACCAAAACAAATCCATACACGAAAATTCTAGACTTGCTTGCAAATTGTGTTTTCATAGAAAACTGGCAGGGTCACCAAGTTGACACAATGGAGGTGGCAGTGGTTAAGAAAGAGGCCAGTAGAGAGGGCTCTGAAGTCCCTGGCACTCCTTCAGCAGACCAACTTTATTTTTATATCTTAATCTGAATTTTTAAACGGGATATTCTGGTCTTAGTAGCATTAAAGTAACATGTACCCAGACATGTGTAGAGGACATATGGTTGAAGAAAAACTGTTGTTGTTGTTAGGTGCCATCAAGTTGAGTCCGACTTATAGTGACCCTCACAGAGTTTTCAATGGATGACTGTTTCAGGATTGCCTAGGGAGTGGGTTGCCACGTCCTTTCCCATTTTTGGGGTACTGGGACTCGAACCCGGGACCTCAGAGACTGCAGTGCAGCGCTCTACCAACTGAGCTAAATCCCAGCCCAGAAAAACTGTAGGATCTTGTAAAGCAGAGCCTGACATCAGGAGAGCTCCCAGGCTGGATGTAGTTGATTCCATGAAAACATAAGTTCATGAGTTCCCATTTCCACACCCCCATTTTCCTTCTAGGTTTCCAAAACTCTGATGTCTTGATAGGACAATTATCCACATGGGTAGATCCAAAATATTCTTGGCATATGGGTACCATGTCATTCTTGCTAGATTTGGTTTGTGACATACAGGCTGCTGTTAATAGGAGGTTCTTGCTACTTAATGATGAGCAGGCTCATCATTATGGTTCCTTGGTATAAGGATGAAGTTTGGGACCCTGGCCTTTCTGAGATAGAATTAGGAAGTATTTTGTCCTCTGGTCTCAGTACCAGTTATGCTTTTCCTGAGGAAGTAGTTTACTTTTTCCTTATAGATTTCATGAAACTTAAAACTGTGTCTGATTTCCTATCAGTATTTGGAAGGAATGGAGCCCAAACTGTTGGTCTACCTCTGCCATAAATGCAACTTTACTTTTGGTTGCTCCTTAGTTTTCTGACATTATTTGCCCGTTAGCTCATATTTTCCTTATTTTTAATGTTTTCATCTTGCTACATTACAGGGACATTTGTAAATTGCTTTAGGGACCTATTGAACCAAGTTAATGTAAAAATATGTACCTATATTCACATACATACATAGAGTCCATTGAGTGTGAAATTCGTGGGATGTAAATTTAAGCACATTTGAGATTGCCAAAGAATGTTGTTTTCTAATCACTAATGGCAGTTAGAAATCAAACTTTATAGCAGAACAGCTAAATTAGAGAATTTAATTTTTATAATAGCACAATTATTTATTTTTGCTATTTGCAGTTTCTTAGTACATAACCCTCGTATATTAAAGAGTATAAATTGATGTATAGCAAGAATCTTATCAACTATTTTGCTCTTCTAATTATCTCAACTTTAGAAGAATCACAACTTAAGGGGATAAATAAGATAATTATGGCATGTGTTTGCTAATAATGCTAGCTTGTGGCTTTTACAAATTATCACTTATAAGTAAAATGAAGTATTGCACTAATTATTTTCAGCCACTTATAGCTACAAAATGCTCAACAGCCAGAAAATAGACTATTTTTCCCTTGGAGGTGCTTGCAAACAGTATTTCTATTTAAAAGGTGGGAACATTTGTGGGAAGAAGTAACTAGGTGGAGAGATGTAAAATTTTCCTCATATTTAGAAGATCCTCCGAGCACAGAAATTTTTCCTAACTTAATCACTACTGGCAGGAAGTATTGAGCAAAGTTGAAAATATAAAACTCAAGCAATAATAAAAGATGCTCATGTGCTTAAATTATATATTCTTGAAGGTCAGAATGGTTTTGTTTGCAAAGACTTCTGTATCTTAAGTAGGAGTATGTACAATATTTATTTGAAAATACAACAGTTGGGACTCTATTTAAGGTCAGTGAATAATAAAAATACCTCAAAGCCTAACTTCCTTTACACTCCATGAAACTAGATACTCAGAAACAAAAGAAAGAAAAATAGAAAATATTTGAGCCAAAATTCAGGCTCTTGCTTGAAGGTGTGTGTGTGTGTGTGTGTGTGTGTGTGTGTGTGTGTGTGTGCTCGCAGGCGTTCATGCACATGTGCTTGCACGTTTTCTCCCATTGTCTCTCCCTCTGACATTGAAAAAGTGGCTTTGATTTGGACAGAAAGAACATGTTTGAAAAATACAGCTTTGAAAACCCAAATTACAAGTTGCAGGCTGTTATTAGGATGTTAGACTAGATGGTGGCAAAGGGACAAGGCAAACAAGGCACAATGAAATTCAGAAATAAAAAGATATGCTGCCAAGAGTGAACTCACTGAGCTGATAGCCCTGGGTTATTTTTTTTTCCTTAATAAAATGATTTTTGAGTGACTGCTCAGCCACAAAGGTAAACCATTCTCACAATTTAAAAGTGCCAGTCAACCAGAAAGCCAGAAGTCAGGACAGAAGGAAATTGATGATGAAGAATAGCATTGTCACTTAAAAGTTAAAAGAAAGTAAGAGAAAGACCGTGGAACCTCTGTAGCCAAGTCAATTATTTAGGGGTTGGAGTTGGATTCTGGATTTTCCCTCTTCTGAAGTTTTCCTTCTTTCTTCTTTCTTTTGGCTTTCTTTTAACACTTCAATTGCCCATTAGGATCAATAGTAATCAAGACTGTCTTGCGACAGTGGTTAATCCAAAGAAATACAATTCAAAGGTCATACAACATAGTTAGATTTTGTTCTTTATTATTCTGTTTTACTTTCTCAAAATCAGATAATCATCTAATGATCTGTCAATCTAGTGAACACAACTGTAGCACTTGTGTGTGCAGGCATGGCCAGGAACCAGTCTGAGGTGTCTGCAAGTGGAATTGACCTATTTTCTCAGAAGTTATGTTCTGTTTCACCAGCTGTCCCTACCAATGTGGGGCCGATGCACAAAGCGCTCACTTGCACAAATGTATTTGTACATATGGACACTATGATGCAGGATGAGGA
This sequence comes from Pedetes capensis, assembly GCA_007922755.1. NCBI lineage: Eukaryota > Metazoa > Chordata > Mammalia > Rodentia > Pedetidae > Pedetes > Pedetes capensis. Next base: position 11,983 of record VMDO01036683.1, read on the forward strand.
TAAATTGTTCTGCTCATACCATTCACCCAAAAAGCTTTTGGAATGCTATGCTAATTCTAAAATAATAATGATCATTTTAAAAACTAAACTTTTTATTTCAGAGCAACTATAGATTTACGCCTGCAGCTGTAGCTCTGTGGCATCCGATCCCATCAGATCTTGGAAGCTAAGCAGGGTCGGGCCTGGTTAGTACCTGGATGGGAGACCACCTGGGAACACCAAAAGCTGTAGGCTTGGGAGAAGGACCTGGCAACCCCCTCCCAAAAATCAATCTGCCATTGAAAATCCTATGAACAACAGAGAAGCACTGACAATAGTGTTTCCCTTGTTATACAGAGGGTCGCTATGAGTTGGATACCGACTCGATGGCACCTAACAACAACAACAATAGATTTACAGCCTGCAGCCATAGCCCTGTGGCATCTGATCCCATCAGATCTCAGAAGCTAAGCAGGATCGGACCTGGTTAGTACTTGGATGAGAGACCACCTGGGAGCACCAGGTGCTGTAGGCTTGGGAGAAGGACCTGGCAACACCTTCCCAAAAATCAATCTGCCATTGGAAACCCTATGAACAGCAGAGAAGCACTGACAATAGTGCTTCCCCTGTTGTATGCAGGGTCATTATGTGTTGGACACCGACTTGATGGCACCTAACAACAACAAAGTAGGTGTTCAACAGATATTTATTGAATGACTGCATATCACAAAACCAAAAGCAATAACAATTATATTAAAGCAGATTTTTTTTCTTTCCTTGTAATCTTTGGGAATGCCATGGCTTTTATAGATCTTACAGGGTTTTGACAAGCTCTCTATATCTACATACATAGATTTACAGGACTTTTGCAAAGACAGTACAGAGAATTCTCATATATTACATATCCAGTTTCACATGTTATTAACATCTTAAGCATGGTACCTTTTCCCTATTAATAAACTAATATTGATACATGCTTATCAGTTAAACTCCATTCAGATTTCCTCAACTTTTCCCCTAATGCCCATTTTGTGTTCCATGATCTTTTCCAGGATACCACATTGCATTTAATCATCATGTCTCCTTAGGTTCCTCTAGGTTGTGACAGTTTCTTAGATTTCCTTATTTTTTGATGACCTTGAGAGTTTTGATGGGTACTGGTCAAGTATTTTGTAGAATGTCCCTCAATTGGGTTTTGTCTGATGCTTTCCTCATAATTAGAATGGGTTGATGTAGTCTTGGAAGGAAGATCACAAGGGTAAACTACCGTTCTCATCACATATCATGACTACCTGCTATCAATATGACTTCTCACTGTTCATGTTGACCTTGTTCATTTGACTGAGGTAGTGCTTGTCATATTTCTCTACTGTAAAGTTATTCTTTTTCTCCTCCATTTCCATACTCTGCTCTTTGGAAGAAAGTTACTCTGTATAGCACACACTTTAGGAGTAAGGAGGTATGCTTCATTTCCTTAAGGGTGGAGTACCTACATAAATTATTTGGCACTCTTCTGAGAAGATTTATTAGGCTCCATTTATTGATTTACCCAATCATTTATGGGAATGTTGATTTATGAATATGTTATAGTTTGGATTACAATCCAGTGCTATTTTGTTGCTCAAATTGTTCTACTCTTTTAGTTGATTCCTTTATTCCTTTGAAATATCCATATCAATGGTTAATTATCTTTAGTTTTGGAACTTTCTTTTAACCTTTTGGCACTATAAGGTGCTCCAGGTGCATTTTGATATACTGGATTACATTGGTTGATTTTTTTGTGTGTGCTACTGGGGGTTGAACCCAGAGCCTTGCGCTTGAATGCTCTGCAACTGCTGGAACACTGAGCTGCACCCTCAGTCCATTTTTTTTTTTTAACTTTTTGAGACAGGGTCTTGCTAAGTTATGCGGACTGCCTCTGGTCTCGAACTTGCAATCCTCCTGCCTTCGCCTCCCAAACCGCTGGGATTTCAGGCGTGTGCCACCACTCCTGGCATCTTGGTTGATTTTTGAATATTGAACCAGCCCTACATACTTGGAATAATTCTCACTAGATTTTAGCATATGTTTTTTATTTAACATTATTGGATTCAATTTGTGAATATCTTGTTGATGATTTGTATGTGTGTTAGTAGGTAGTTAATTGCATTTTAGCTAAACAAATGCTTCTTAAATTTTTCAGATTTATTGACAAGTAAAAATTATATTTACTCAAGGTCTACACTGGGATGATTTCATATATATATATGTATATATATGTATGTATATGTATGTTTGTACATACATATACATGCATTGCAAAATGATTACTACAATCAAACTAATTAACATATCCATCACCTCACATAGTTTTGTTTGCATGTGGTAAGAATACTTAAGATCTACTCTCTTAGCAAATTTTAATTAAATGATACATTATTAATAACTACAGTCATCATGCTGCACATTAGGTTTCCAGAACTTATTAATCTTAACTATAAGTTTGCATGTATATTAATGAGACTTATTAGTTTGTAGATTTCCATTCTTGTAATGCCTTTTTGTTTTGGAATTAGGTATTTAGCGTTAGGATAATGATGACCTCATAGAATGAGTTAGGAAGTTCTCCTTCTACTTTCTGGGAGATACTGTGGAGTAATGGTAGAAATTCTTCACTAAATATTTGGTAGAACTTACCAGTAAAAACATCTGTGTTGAGTGATTTCTTTTCTGGAAGGTTATTTTGTTGATTTAATTGTAACAATAGATAATATTAATAGCACTTTATGTCTCCTTTCATGAGTTTTGATAGTTTGTATGTTTTATGGTATCAGTCCATTTCATCTAAATCATCAGATTTGTGGACACAGAGTTACCCATAGTATTCCTACATTATCTTTTTATGTCCATGGAACAGTAGGGATAATCCTTTTACTTCTAATAGTGGTAATTATCGTCATCTCTTTTTTTATTGGTTAGCCTGGCTTGAGGTTT
>VMDO01036684.1:0-14937 GCA_007922755.1 Pedetes capensis
ACAGGAAAAGTTTCTATCTTAAACAGAACTGGAACCCAAGGACATATAGAAAAATACTACTAAGTAAAAGATAGAGAAGACTTAGATGGGAAACTTAGATGGGAAGAGTGCGAGGGGGGGAAGCATAGGGAAGGGTAAGGGGCAACCTATATGAATAATGTTTATCAAAATGCATATATGGAAATGTCACAATGAAAAGCATGTCAAAATGAAACACATTAACATGTACATTAAAAATTTCTAATAAAACAAAGATTATATGCCCTTTAAAAAAACAAATACAAAAAATGGAAGTAATTTGTTATATCTTATCAGATCTTAAACAAAACTAGAAATCAATAGCAAGAGAAAATATATAAAATATACAAATATGGAGATTGAATAATATCCTCTTGAATGATAGTGGGTCATTGAAGAAATCAGGGATGAAATAAAACTTATGGAATCAAATGAAAATGAAAACCAACTTACAGTTCATGTATGATATATGAAATGCAGATCTCATAGCTACGGGTGACTACATTAAAGAAATCAGAGAGGACTCAAATACACAACTTACTGATGCACTTCAAGTTCATAGAAAAAGAATAACAAGCCAAATAGGTAATTAGTAGATGGAAAGAAATAATGAAGCTCAGGGTGACAATTAATGAAATGGAAATTAAAAAAACAATACAAAGAATCAATGAAAAAGAGAGTTGGGTTTGAAAAAAATAAACAATATTGACAAACACTTAGCCAAACTAACCAAGAGGCAGAAGAATGAAATTAATAAAATTAGAGATGAAAAATATGCAATAATACTTTGAAAACTTATGAGGTGTGATTAAAAGTTATGACTAATATTTAAAAATTATTATAGTAAAAGCTACATTGCCATTAATCCACCTCAAAACACACCCCCTTATTTAACACACTCAGTCCATCATTCTTGCTACTTACTGAAGCAGTCTTGGAAGTGTGTCTTTTACTGTAATAAGTTTTTTTTTGGAAAAATATTCATATTTTTACAAATCATACTTTATATGTGCCAATAAATTGGAAAATCCTACAAGAAATGGATAAATTTCTAGATACATATGACTTAGCAAACTTAAACCAAGAGGATATAAACAACTTACACAGATCTACAATGAACAATGAGATAGAAGTAGTAATAAAGTCTCACAAGACAGAAAAATACAGGTCCTGATAGATTCACTGCTGAATTCTACCAGAACTTTAAAGAAGAACTAACACCAATGCTCCTCAAACAATTGCATAAAATAGAAAGTGAAGGAGTGCCACTGAACTCATTCTATAAAGCCATTTTTCTGATAAAAAAGTCAGATAATGCGTCTTACATATTTCGGACATGTAGTCAGGAGAGATCAATCCCTGGAGAAGGACATCATGTTTGGGAGAGTGGCAGGTCAACACAAAAGAGGAAAACCCTCCACCAGATGGATTGACACAGTGTCTGCAACAGTGGACTTAAACCTAAATAAGATCATTTGCCTGACACAGAATCGGAAAGTGTTTTGATCTGCTGTACATAGGGTTGCTATGAGTGAGACTCGACTTGACGGCACCTAACAACAACAACAACAACAACAATGTCACAAAAACAAAACTTGAAAGACCAATTTCTCTGATTAACAAGATGAAAAATTCTCAATAAAATATTTGCAAAACAAGTTCAACAAAAGATCGCATACCATGATCAAGTTGGTTTAATTCCAGGGATGCAAGGATGGTCCACTATATGCAAATCAATAAATCTAATACAGCATATCAATAGTGATAATCTATTGATTATCTCAATAGATACAGAAAAGACCTTTAACAAAGTTCAATATTGCTTCATTATTTAAGCTCTGAGGAAACTAGGAATAGAAAGAATATACCTGAACATAACAAAAGCTATGTAAGACGAATCTACAGCCAATATCATACTAAAACATTTCCACTAAAATCAGGAATGAGACAAGGATGTCTACTCTCTCTACTCTTATTCAGTATAGTGCTTGACTTCTTATCCAGAAAAGTAGTACAAGAAAAAGAAATAAAGTAGATATAGATAGAAAAGTAAGTCACATTAGCATTAAGGCTGGTGTTTAGCTCAGTTGGTAGAGTGCTGCTCTCTACTCTCTAGGGCCTGGGGTTCAATCTCCAGCACTACAAAAATGGGAAAGGGACCTGGCAGCGCACTCCTGAAACAATCCTGAAATAATCCATCATCAAAAACCCTATGAATATCAAAGAAGCACTAACATAGTGCCAGGCATGGCACAGTGTCGGGGCATGTTTCATTCTGTTGTACATAGGATTGCTATGAGTCGGACCTGAATTGACAGCACCTAAAAACAACAGCAGGGGCTGGGATTTAGCTCAGTTGGTAGAGCACTGTTCTACAGCCTCTGAGGTCCCAGGTTCAATTTCCAGCACTGGAAAAATGGGAGAAGGATGTGACAATTTACTCCTGAGTCAATCCCAAAAATAATCAGCCATTGAAAACCCGATGAGAGTTGTTATGAGTCAGATATGAATCAATGGCACCTAACAACAACAACAAAAACAACACATCATCCTTATTTTCATATAATATGATTGTATAGTTAAATGAACCTAAAGACTCCACCATAAAATTCTTAGATCTGATAAACACTTTCATTAAAGTGACAGGATACAAATCCACATAAAAATTAGAAGCTTTTCTATATACCAACAATAAACATGCTGAGAAAGAAATCAGAAAGTATCCCATTCATTATAGCCTCAAAAAAATCCCTTTAGGAATGAAACTAACTGGGGATGGGAGTGTTGAAAGACCTCTACTATGAAAACTTTAAACCATTGAAGAGAGAAATTGAAGAAGACATTAGAAGATGGAAAGATGTTCCACATTGATTGAATGGCAGAATTATGAAAATGGCTGCATTACTGAAAGCAATCTACAAATTCAAAATTACAAAGATGGTTTTCACAGAAATAGGAAAAATACTAAAATTCTTATGGAAGCACAAAGTACTCTGAAACAATCCTTAGCAGAAAGAAATGCTGGAGGTATCACAATATCTGACTTCAAATTATACTACACAGCTATGGTAACAGAAAAGCAATGGTACTGGCATGAAAACAGACATGTAGACCAATGGAATAGAGTAGAGGACCCAGAAAAAACTCATGCAGCTACAACTATCTGATTTTAAATGCATAAGTGAGACCCTTGTTTCAACACCCAGTACTGAAAAAAGAAAAAAAAAGTACATTCCTCTCTCTCACCCTGTACCAAGATCAATTCAAAATGGATCTAAGACCTTAATATAAGACCTGAAACTTTGAAGCTACTAGAAGAAAACACAGGGAAAATACTTCAAAATACAGACTTAGGTAATGAATTTCTGAAAAGGACCCCAATAGCTCAGGAAATATAATAGCAGGAATTGACAAATAGGATTACATCAACTAAAAATCTTCTGTACAGCGAGAGAAACAATTACAAGAGTGAGGAGACAGCCTAATGAATGGGATAAAATACTTGCCAGCTATTTACCAGAGGATCAATGTTCAGAATATACAAAGAACTAAAAAATAAGCACCAAAAAAACAAATAATCCCATCAATAAATAGGACAATGAATTGAATAGACAACTCTCAAAAGAAGTACAAATGGGCACCAGGTGCAGTGGCGCAGGCCTGTAATCCCAGTGGCTCAGGAGGCGGAGGCAGGAGGATTGCAAGTTTGAGACCAGAGGCAGTCTGCGTAATTTAGCGAGACCCTGTCTCAAAAAGTAAAAAAAAAAACAACAAAAAAAAACAAAAAACAAAGGCTGGTGGCGCAGCTCAGTGGTCCAGCACTTGCAAAGCATGCAGGCACGAGGCCCTGGGTTCAACCCCCAGTACCAGGGGTGGCGGTGGGGTGGGCGGGGGGAGAAGTACAAATGTCCAAAAAATGTATGAAAAATGCTCAAGATCTTTAGCCACTAGGGAGATACAACTCAAAACTACATTGAAATTCTGTCTTACCCCATCAAAATTGTTATCATCAAGAAAACAAACAACAAATTATTATCTAGAAAACAAACCGCAGGAAAATAGGAACTCTATGCACTGTTGGTGAGAATGTAAATTAATTCAGCCACTATGGAAATCAATATGAGGGTTCCTCAAAAAATTAAAACTAGAATTATCACATGATCCTGCTATATATCCTGGGTATATATGTGAAGGAATTAACATCAGTATACAATAGAGACACCTGCACATCCATCGTGGCATTATTCACATAGCCAAGTTAGGTGATTAGTATAGGTGCCTGTCAATAGACAAATGGATAAAGAAAATGTTTTATATATACACAATAAAGTGTTATTCAGCGATAAAGAAGAACTAAATTATGTCATTTTCCAGGAAAATGGATGGAAATGGAGGTCATTATATTAAGCAAAATAAGCCAGATTCAGAAAGACAAATATCACATATTTTCTCTCATACTCAGATCCTAGCTTTTTAAAAAGACATGAAAGCACAGGAGCTCTATTTGAGGGGAAAAAGATCAATGGAGGAGTAGGGGGAGAAGAGATGGTGATGGCAGGGTGAATATGATTGAAATACATTGTATGCATGTATGAAAATGTCATAACAAAACCCATTATTTTATACAAATAACATGCTAATTTAAAAAAACAAAGATGTTTACAGAAAAAGTTAATGAAAGCTTAACACAAAATTAGCATTCTCAACAGCATATAACAGTGTTTAACAGTGCTTAACTTTGGGCTAAATACTCTTAGGGAAAGTTGAGTAATAGTTTCACTTTCATCCCCAGTATCTAGTGTAACAGGTGTGGAAGGCACATGTTGTTGTTGTTGTTGTTAGGTGCCCTCAAGTCGGTATCCGACTCATAGCGACCCTCTGCACAACAGGGGAAACACTATTGTCAGTGCTTCTCTGCTGTCCATAGGGTTTTCAATGGCAGATTGATTTTTGGGAGGGCATTGCCAGGTCCTTCTCCCAAGCCTACAGCTTCTGCTGTTCCCAGGCAGTCTCCCATCCAGGTACTAACCAGGCCTGACCCAGCTTAGCTTCTGAGATCTGACGGGATCAGATTCCACAGGGCTATGGCTGCAGGCGCAGATTCCACAGGGCTATGGCTGCAGGCGGAAGGCACATAGTAGGTGCTTAACTAACATTTATGAGATAAATATTTCTGGTAACATACCAATGAATAAATCATTAGGAACTTTGTCCTAAACAATCTTACTTGTAGACATTAATACTAGTCTCACATCCTTTATTGAGTTTGTCTGATCTAAAATAGCAAGTCAGTTAAGAGTTGTTAAAGCTTATGGGAGGAATTGTTGCTGTTGTTAGGTGCCCTCAAGTCAGATCCAAATCATAGCAACACTAAGTACAACAGAATGAAGCACTACCCAGCACTGTGCCATGCACATGGTCTTTCTATGTTTGAACCCATCGTTGCAGCTACTGCATTTCTTCTCATTTGTAGTTGGGCCATGTCAGCAAAAGGAGGCCCCAGGGACTTTACTCCATTCTTGTCATTAAGGTTGACTCTACTTTGAGGAGGCAACTCTTCCCCAGTTTTTTCTTGAGTACTTTCCAGTCTGGGGAGCTCATTTTCTGGCACTACATTTGACAGTGCTTCCGGGCTATTCATAGAGTTTTTAATTGGTAATTATTTCAGAAGTGGATTGCTGGGTCCTTCTCCCCAGTCTGTCTTAGTCTGGGAAGCTCAGCTGAAACCTGTCTGCCATGGGTGGCCCTGTTGGTATCTGAAATACTGGTGGCATTGCTTGCAGCATCATACCAATATACAAACCCCCACAGCATGACAAGCTGACAGACATATAGGGGATAGGAGGCCTTGGCCTAAAGAATAATATTAAGTGGGTTTTAAAAATGATCATCAATGTCTATAATTTTCTTAAATTGAGTCTATCAATTGTACATTGCATTTTTCATTATCCCATAAAGGTTAATCTGGTAAAATAGACAATAGACATATATTTTAAGACTGACAATAATTAAAAATTAGAAGACAATTTTGATGAATACATTTTGTTAATCCTGATGAAGTTGAGCTGGAATTGTTAACATGTTAAAATTTTTATTAAATGACTCTTAACTCCTAAAAGAGTAGTCATCCTGGAAACCATGCACAATTAGACCATCATTCATTAGGAGCTTTTTCACAAATTATTTTATTTAGTTACTTTTTGAGATAAGATAGCTTTTTATTTTTATTTTTTTATTTTTGTGATAGGGTCTCACTGTGCTGGGTAGGAACTTGTAATTCTCCTGCTACAACCTCCCTAATTCTGGGACTATTGGTGAATACCACCATTCCTGGCTTGAATAATGTTTTTGAAGATTTGCAACTATATTATTGAATTTAAACTTGAGTTAAATGAACCATTTCCCTTATATCCTTTGACTAGGGGGATATTTATTTTTATCTGATAATTTCAGGTATTTGGCACTTTTACTATTGGGAAGTTTTAAGTTACACACCTTCAGATTTGGTAAGGAGGAAAATGGTGAACAAATGGAGAATAATGGGTAATTCCAGCTACTCAGGATGCCAAGGCAGAAGGATCACAGTTTGAGGCCACAGACAGCTGGCGCAACTTAGCAAGACCCTGTCTCAAAATAAAATTAGAATGGGGCTGGAGGTGCAGCTCAGTGGTAGCATACTTTCCTAGCATGTGTAAGGCCCTCGATTCTATCCTCAGTAAAGCCAAACAATGATGATCATAAGATTTTAAAAATAGAGGGATTAATGCATACCAATTGAATGACTAAAACATTAGGTGCCTATACCACTCTACAGTAATATCCTAGAAATGTTGAGAACACTCTTTAAAAGTTCAATATTAAATAGTTGAAGTTAGGTGATAGGAATCCTCTAATGGTTAGTACTAATTTATGCTTATTATAATATTAAATTTAAATTAAAGTGTTATTTTACAACAATGAGACTAAGTATGTTCACTTAATAGCATCTATGAGGATTGCTTTGTGTTGAAAAGTTAAATATGATTATGTTCCATGGAATAAGTGTACTTTTATGGCTTAAACCATAGATCTACCACAGTGACTGAGATTCCCTGTCTAAGGTCTGTTCAAGGTTAGATGTATTAGCTGAGGGAGGGGTTGAAAAGATTTGTTTTATAATTTTGAAAAAATTTACTGCTCATGTCATCTTAGAAAAATATCCTATGTTGGCTCTCACAAAGAAAGAGTGGACTAAAGACTTGACATTTTGGATTGTATTCTAACTTTTAAAATCTCTTTGAAGCTGGACATGGTGGTGCAGGCCTGTAATCCCAGCAGCCCGGGAGGTGGAAGCAGGAGGATCGCAAGTGTGAGACCAGAGGCAGTCTCCGTAACTTAGCGAGATCCTGTCTCAAAAAGTAAAAAAAATGGGCTGGGGGTGCAGCTCAGTGGTCCAGTACTAGCAAAGCATGCACGCGTGAGGCCCTGGGTTTAACCCCTAGTACTGCAAAAATATAAAAAATAAATAAAATGAAATAAAATAAAATAAAATCTTTGAGGCCAGGCACCATGATCCACACCTGCAATTTCAGCTATTTGGGAGGCTGAGACAGGAGAATTGCAAGCTTGAGGCCAGAGGCAGCCTGCACAGCTTAGTGATAACATGTCTTAAAATAAAAAATAAAATAAGGGGCTAGGGCTATGGCTCAGTGGTGGGGCACTTGCCTAGCACATGCAAGGCCTTGGATCCAACCCCCAGTCCTTGAGAAAAAAAATTCCTTGAGGTATTTCTCTGTTGGCATTTACATATAGTCACAATAATGGGATTTGATATTTGTTGTGAATCTGTGTCTTTTAGAATTGAATTTTTAGGTTACATATCAAAGTATCACTTCATTACCACCTCAATATAAGGCTTTTCATAGACTGTGTTGGAAAATAAGACTTAGGTCTGGGGTAAACTGAGACTTACTCCTTTCTGCTCCTAAATATAGCCCTTGGGCTCATTGCTCAATGGTTCCACAGTAGACTCTTGTCCACTCAGAAGCATGGGGTACTGTAGCATGTTTTCCATCTCAGTGACTAAGAAGAAAAATCCATTGAGAAGCCAGAAGCAAACCTATGTTGCTCTTTAAAAAAAACTGTCTTTTATTACATATTTAATACATAAGAAATAATAATATACATAGAATAATGGTAGAGCACTTATGTACCTACCATTCAGCTTAAGATACATGCAGCTATCATTTGGTATGGTCTATACCTAAAAGGTTCATGTGCTGGAAGCTTGGTCCTCCATGTGGTGGATGTTGAGAAGTTAGTAGGACCAGTAAGAGGTGGGTCCTAGTGAAAGGTGATTAGGTCACAAGGGCACCATCCTTGGAAAATATTAATATAGTTCTCACAGGACCAGATTAGTTTCCATCAGAGCAGATTGTTAAAAAGTAAGTCTTCCCTGCATGCTCAGGCCCTTCTGCATGGGAATGATTCACTTTCTACTTCCCTGCTGTGTTGTGATGTAGTCTGTCGGACTTTGCCAGATGCTAGTGCAATGCTGTTTGAATTTTCTAACCACCAGAATTGTGAGCCAAATAGGCCTTTCTTCTTTATAAAGTACTCAACCTCAGGTATTTTGTATGCCAAAACAAAATGGAACACCACACACACACACACACACACACACACACACACACACACACACTATATAATATGTGTGTTAGGGTTCTATAGAACAGAACCAATGAAATATATATGCATGTGTATATTATGGTTTGGATAAGAAGTGTTTCTGCAAATGGCTCATGTTTTGCAGGCTTGTCTTCCACCTGGTGGTGGTATTAAGAAGTGATTGGACTATGAGAGCACTAATCAAATCAATGAATAATCCATTGGTGAATTCATAGCTGAACAGGTTATTAGGAATGGCCTAGTAGAAGAAAGTGGGCCATTGGGGGCTGATTTTGAAGAGAATATCTTGTCTATAGACCCTTCATCTCTGACTCTGTTTTGCTTACTAGCTGCCATGAGGCAAATAGCCTCCTCTGCCATATATTCCTACTTCCACAATTGCTCTGCCTTCCCATAGGCCTCTAGCAATGAACCAGATAACTGAAACCTCTGAAACCATGAACCAAAGCAAATTCTTTTTAAGTTGTTTATGTCAGTCATTTTGCCACATTGTTGCTGCTAGGTGCCATCATATTGGTGTCCAACTCAGAAACCCTATGTACAATAGGCAAAACACTATTGTGCTTCTCTGCTTCTCTGCTATTCATAGGGTTTTCAATGGCAGATTGATTTTTGGGAGTGAGTTGCTGGGTCCTTCTCCCAAGCCTATAGCACCTGGTATTCCCAGGCAGTGTCCCATCCAAGTACTAACCAGGCCCGACCCTGCTTAGCTTCCGAAATCTGGGATCGGATGCCACAGTGGTACAGCTGCAGGCATTTTGCCATAGTGATGCATAAATGTGTGTGCACAAGTGTGTGTGTATGTGTGTATGTGTATATATACAAAGGTGCCAAAAATGTGTACACATCTTGAGAGGAAAACTTCCTGTTTTGCTGTTTTAAGAATATGATGCATGGTTGTTCTGTTAACTTTTTTCTCACGTGCACATTGTTTGGGAGACTTCTGTGGTGAGTATATAAACTGTTCCAACACCATAGCAGAAGAAGCAGGACTTGTTGCTATAAGAGGCCTCCCAGATATTCCTTTGTACACATCACACATAGTACCATGTGTCTCAAATGCATGCACTTATTGGGCGGTTGGAGGTTCTGTTGCATACTTATGCCTCCATTGTTGTGGTACTTCCATGGTGTTCTCAGATTTCAAATGCTACTTCAGAATGGTCTGGTGCTCCTCAAATGACAACTGTGCTTCTGCCATTTTCTTTGTCCTGCCCATGTCATGGTGGCATTAGCATTCATTTGATTAATGCTGTCTTTGGAGCAAATATCATACTACACATTTCTACCATAATCCAATTCAACTTTGAAAAGTAATACATAGATAACATCTCTTAAAATGTGTGTACATGTTTTGGCACTCCATTGTATATGTTTGTTGGACATCTTCAAGCTAGAAAGTCTGATGTCTTTCTTGTTCTATTTTTTCATGCCTCTGTGCATAAATGTTGTAGAGCATGTGGTTTTTAAAGAATGCTTAAAAACTAATAAAAGGTTAAATCTGTAGAATATGATTAGACATTGTTATTTTTAAAAAAGAGGAAGCAAAGAACAGGCACCTTGGATTGCCCTCAGGAATCAAGATTTGTGAGATATTAATTTTCTTTTTCAGCATATTGTTTAGGTTGTGTTAGCTATCTTGGGACCAACTTTTCTCAATTTCCATTAATATTCTGGTAATAACTGTCAGCACTGGGAATTTCTAGCAAAATAGCCTTGTTTTCTAACATAGATTAAAGCAGATTGACTTGTGTTTTACACTTTTTGAAATGATTCACTTCACTTGCCAGCTTAACAATTTATCCAGCTGCTGTTGATTCAGAAATTTCCAAATTTTTGTTACATTAATACTTCACCCTTTCTCCAATGCCAAAACAAGAGTGCAGATAATATAATAGAGAGATTCATATGTCTTTGATTTTAGAATTTTCAAGTGTTCTTTCTTTTCTTTTTGCCTGAGCCTGGGCCCTTTTATTGTGAACTGAGGGACCAACCTGGAGAAGTTACCTAAATTCTCAAAGACTCAATTTTCTTACTTGGAAAATGGATATAATCAGTAAGAGTACTTGATTCATAAAAATGCTGCCACAGTTAAATATGACAATCACCTAAAATATATTTCCTGGTACTTGGGAAGCACTTCATAAGTGGATATGATGTTTGTTATTATTTGCACTAGAACAGTAGCTGACATGGCATGGAGTTGAGGGCTCTGGAATTGAAGAGAGAAAGCTGTTAAAAAGGACAGCGAGATGGCTGGGCTGCATATGTAAACATTGAAGTCACCTGAGGTGATGGCAGGAGGAAAAAGCATTGTTTGCCAATGTCTTTGGTCAACCAGGAGAGGTGGCTGGAAACTCTTTATCAGCAGTGCTGAGGAATGAGAAAGGCAGGATCCTTAAAGGAGCAGACACTTTTGCCTGAAGGAAGAAGAGAGAATCTCTGGACAGTAGTGCTGGGGAACAAGAAAAAGGCTAACCTGGGCTTGGTTAGAAGTTCCAAGATGGCCTCTCTCCTAATTTGAGAGCTTTCATGTTTTTCTCCACTGTGTTTCATCTTCTAGAGCCTCTTCATATGACATCTTGACCTAGCAGTATAACTTCAATGTCTTTATATCATTGTTACTGGGTTCTAAGGAAGTGTTCTAAAAAGATAAGCCCCAATGTGCAGGCACTTTTCAAGGTTCTGCTTGAATGATATTTCTAACTGCTTTAGCCAAAGTAAATTTATTGTGGGCCACCACAGTAATATTTCCTTTATTTCTTGAGATCTATGGCTTATTCTTTCTACTGCAACTCAGTAAGGATGAAGGCAACTGTAGGTACCTTCTTTCCTAGAAAGGGATATTTATTTATTTTTTGATCCTTCTGGGCTTTGTGTTTTCAGCCACCTGATGAATGAAAAGACAAAAAGGAGAGGTATGGTTTTAGAGATTTTCTGTTTATTCTTCAGGTTAAGATAGGAGCAAAAATCTTCTGCAACTTTCTATATAAAGCCTACTTGGAACCAATACCTACCACTCATATTTCATATGTTTTCACTTGTGCTTAATACTTGTTGTTGTTGTTGTTAGGTGCCGTCGAGTTGGTATCCGACTCATAGCGACCCTCATAGGGTTTTCAATGGCTGCCTGTTTTGGGATTGCCTTGGGAGTGGATTGCCAGGTCCTTCTCCCATTTTTGCGGTGCTGGGAATTGAACTCGGGACCTCAGAGACTGCAGCACAGCACTCTACCCACTGAGCTAAATCCCAGCCCGCTTAATACTTAAGGACCCCAAAACTTTGCCCCTTAAACTAGGTAGCTGATCTTGTCTGCTGATGGTGCAGAGGAAACAAGTCAATAGAGGAGATTTTGCCTCAACTCTTTCATACTGTATTTCAATATCATACTCTAGTTGTCACTAGAACAATAAATGCAGCTAATATAATCTAGTACAATACAAATAAGCAAATATACCTTGTTTTATTACCACTAACCCAGTTTAAAAAATTCTTTTATATGGAAATCTCTTCATTCCCCACTTTTTCTGCCTTACTGCTACATTTTCCTCAATTTCTGTCTAGACTCATTAGTCTCTGGTTACTGATTTCCCCATCATTGACCTCATATTGCTTGTTGCATTTGCCTGTTAACCTGCGTGTAATCCCTCCATACCTTGACATATACACACATACTAGGCCATGATCTCCAAAATGGAGAAACCATGCCTCTCTACCTCACAATTCTTTCCCTAGCACAAAGTATAGTGCCCGGTACATAATAAAAATGTGTTACATAATGGATTTGTGAATAACACACATTTTTGTCTTTGAAAAAAAAATGAACAACATACACCATTTGAAATGATATTACTGGAACAGATATACCAATAATTTTTTCACTTTATTACCATTTTTAATTTAAAAATTACATTTATGTAAATATTCTGGTACTAAAATATGTATTCTTAGATTCTGAGATGACCAAACTGGAGCAGAGTATGAGCTGTCAGAATTTATAACTATATGCTTCTTTTTTCCTTTATTAGGAAATGATGCTGGGATACAGAGTGCTACAGCACTGGTTTTTCCATTATGCATTCTTTACATCACTTCTGGCAATACTTTCATCAGCTCATAAAGTTTATGGAGCTGTATGGCTAATATATAGTAATACTCAAATGCTTATTTGGGTTATATTCCTCTATTTTTCCAATATATACTCATGAAGTTGCACTGTTTACACTGAGGTTTTCCTCTCCCCATTGACCCTTTTCCCCATTCCATCTTCTCTAATCATTGCTTCCATCTGCTAGTTCCCTCCCTCCTTTCTATTGTCCCTTCTATGTTAAGTTTGTGTATTTTTATATATCAATTTATGTATAGAATTTTTCCTTCCTTTATGTATGATTCAGCTTCCACATGAGTGAGAACATATGGTATTTCTCCTTTTGAGCTTGTGTTTGTTTGCTTAAGATGATGTTCTCCAACTCCATCCATTGTGCTGCAAATGACTTTTTCATTTTTTAAATTTCTGAGTAGTATTCCATTGTGTATATGTACCATAATTTTTAATCCATTCTTCTGTTGATGGGAACCTTGGTTGGTTCCAAATCCTTGCTATTGTGAAAAGTGCTACATTGAATATGGAGATGCAGGTGTCTCTGTGGTATCATGACTCATCTCCCTTTGGGTATATACCCAGTAGTGGTATAGCTGGGTCACATGGCAGTTCTATTTTTAGTTCTGAGGTATCTCCATATTGATTTCCAAAGTTGTTGAATCAATTTACAGTCCCACCAACAGTGTAAGAGTGTTCCTTTTTCTCCACAACTTCACCAGCATTTGTTATTATTTGTTTTGTTGATCTTGGACATTTTTACTGGAGTAAGGTGGAATCTCAGAGTTGCTTTGATTTGCATTTCCCTATTGGTTAGGGATATTGAGGATTTTTTCATGTGTTTCATGGCATTTTGAACGTCTTCATTTGAGAACTGTCTATTCAGTTCCATTGCCCACTTGTGTATTGCTTTATTTGTTTTCTTGGGAATTGCTTTCTTGAGTTCTTTGTAAATTCTAGAAATTATTCCTCTGTCAGATGTGTAGGATGTGAGGATTTTCTTCCATTCAAGGGGGTCTTCCTTAACTCTGTTGATTATTTCCTTTACTCTGTTGATTATTTCCTTTACTGTACAGAAGTTTATTAATTTCATGTAATCTCATTTATCTATTCTTGTTGCAATTTCCTGAGCAATTAGAGTCTTATTAACGAAATGCTTTCCTATGCCTATATGTTAGAGCATGCTGCCTATCTTTTGTTTTCATAATTTTAAGGTTTCTGGTTTTCTGTTGAGGTCTTTTATCCATTTTGAGTTAACTCTCATGCAGATTGAGAGGTGTGGGTCTTTTTTCATCTTCTGCAGGTGGAAATCCAAATTTCCCAGCACCATTTGTTGAAGAGGTTATCTTTTCTCCAATTTGCCTGCTTAGCTCCTCTGACAAAGATCAGGTGGCTATAGATGCATTGATGTATCTTTGGGTTCTCAATTCTGTTCCACTGGTCTTCAGGCCTATTTTTGTGCAAGTACCAAGCTATTTGTGCTACTATGGCCCTGCAGTATAGATTAAAGTTAGGGATTGTGATACCACCTGAAATAGTTTTACAGCTTAAGAGTCTTTTGGCTATACACAGTTTTTTTGTGTTTCCATATGAAATTTTGGATTATTTTTTCTATTTTTGCAAACTTTGTCATTAGAATTTATTTTTAATTTGAAATTTTTAATGTACACCCTAATGTGATTCATTCTGACATGCTTTTCATTGGGACATTTCCATATATGCATTTTGGGGTACATTACTCATATAGGTTCCCCCTTACCCTCCCGTATGCTTCCCCCCTCCCAACCTCCCCATCTAAGTCTTCTCTATCTTTTACTTGGTAATAGTTTTCTATATGTCCTTGGGTTCCAGTTCTCTTTAAGATAGAAACTTTTCCTGTAGTGATCTTTGTTTTTATCCTGTTAGAACAATTGCATGCATTTTCTAGACCATTTCTTTTTTTTCCTTACATTTTCTTTTTTTTATCAGAAATTTTTAATGTACATCATAAGGTGATTCATTTTGACATGCTTTTCATTGTGACAATTTTCATATATGCAATTTGATAAACATTATTCATATAGGTTACCCCTTACCCTCCTCTATGTTTCCCCCCTCCCCCCTTCCCATCTAAGTTTCCCATCCAAGTCTTCTCTATCTTTTACTATGTAGTA
>VMDO01036685.1:0-14932 GCA_007922755.1 Pedetes capensis
ATTTGGAAAACAGCTACTTGGCCAACTGACTGGAAGAGATCCATATTTGTACCTATTCCCAAAAAAGGGGGATCCAAATGAATGTGGAAACTATCGGACAATATCATTAACATCATACGCAAGCAAAATTTTACTAAAGATCATTCAGAAGTGACTGCAGCAGTATATAGACAGGGAATTACTGGAAAATCAAGTGGGATTCAGAAGAGGGCAGGGAACCAGGGACATCACTGCTGATGTCAGGTGGATATTAGCCGAATGCAGAGAATATCAGAAAGATGTCTATCTATGTTGTATTGACTATGCAAAGGCATTTGACTGTGTGGATCATAAAATTCCTAAATTATGGATAACACATAAAATTCCTAAATTATGGATAACACTTCGGAAAATGGGAATACCAGAGCACCTAATTGTACTCATGAGGAATCTGTATGTGAGCCAGGAGGCAGTTGTTTGAATAGAACAAGGAAACAGCCTGGTTTAAAGTTGAGAAAGGTGTGCGTCAGGGCTGTATACTTTCACCGTATCTCTTCAATTTATATGCTGAGCAAATAATCCGAGAAACTGGACTTTATGAGGAAAAATGCAGCATCAGGATTGGAGGAAGACTCATTAACAATCTGTGTTATGCAGATGACACAACTCTGCTTGCTGAAAGTGAAGATTTAAAACATTTACTGATGAAGATCAAAGATGATAGTCTTCAATATGGGTTGTGATTAAACATCAGCAAAACAAAAATCCTTATAATTGGGCCAGTATGTAACTTCACAATAAATGGAAAAAAGATTGAGGTTGTCCAAGATTTTGCTTTGCTTGGCTCTATAATCAACACCTGTGGAAGCAGCAGTCAAAAAATCAAAAGATGCATTGCTCTAAGAAAATCTGTGGCAAAAGATCTCTTTAGATTATTGAAAAGCAAAGATGTCACATTGAAGACGAAGGTGCGTCTGACTCATGCCATGGTATTTTCAGTCACATCATAAGGTTGTGAAAGCTGGACAATGAACAAGGGAGACAGGAGAGGAACTGATGCTTTTGAATTGTGGTGCTGGAGACGTCTATTGAATATACCATGGACTGCCAAAAGAACCAACAGATCTGTCTTAGAAGAATTGCAACCAGAGTGCTCCTTGGAAGCAAGAATGGCTAGACTGCGTCATATATTTTGGACATATAGTCAGGAGAGATCAGTGCCTGGAGAAAGACATCGTGTTTGGGAGAATGGCAGGTCAACAAAAAAAAGGAAAACCTTCCACTAGATGGATTGACGCAGTGTCTGCAACAATGGGCTTAAATATAAATAAGATCGTGGCACAGAATCAAGAAGTGTTTCAATCTGGTGTACATAGGGTCACTATGAGTTGGACTCGACGGCACCTAACAACAAGAACAACAATGATATTGGTAAAATCTATAATTTCTAATTCCAAAATGCCTACAGCAGTACCACTGTGGTGTTGGATCCCGTCAGATCTCGGAAGCTAAGCAGGATTGGGCCTGGTTAGTACTTGGATGGGAGGTTGCCTGGGAACACCAGGTGCTGTAGGCCTGGGAGAAGGACCCGGCAACCCACTCCCAAAAATCAATCAGCCATTGAAAACCCTATGAACAGCAGAGACACATTAACAATACAGTTTTGCCTGTTGTGTGTAGGGTGGCTATGAGTCAGATACCAACTCGATGGCACCTAACAACAACAGTTCCAAAGTATAAAAGTTGTTATGCGCCTTTCGGGTTTTGTCAAGATAATTGTAATTGTTTTCTTAAAATTTTGCCATGCTCTTAGCTACTAAAGAGAAAAGCAACTGGTTTACCTAAGTACCTGTTTTAGAGTCTTTTAAATAATCATTTTGTAATTCTACCAGTCATGGTGGTTTTTTTTTTTTTTCTTGTTTGTTTGTTTGTTTTTAATACTGCACTGGACCTTGCTACTGCTTTTTCTTTTTTTTCAGCATCCCCTCTGCTGGGTCCCAAGAGCAGCTCACCAATTCCCATCTCTGTGGAAGGGACAGCAGGTGGTCTTCAGAGTACTTCTCCAAGGTCAGCCACAGTCCAATTTCCCCAAGGTCACAGGGACAGTGTAACTATTTGCCATGGGATGGAGACCCAAGACCTTGCTCTGTTGTCCTGCGCACTCTCTATAAAAAGGTTTCATTACATGCATGGTGCTGACCTCTGAGTGTCTTACAGATCTGGAGAACGTGCAAATATACCTAAAGAAGAGAGGATGGAAGGGCCAAGTACTGCTGTGAAGTTTTAGGGAGTCTTATGGTTGGTTATGATACATATGACATCTGAGCCGTGTGGGTGGAAAGGGGAGAAGGGAGAAGTAGCCAATGGGCAGAACTGCGAGCAATATGGATAACAGTGACTCATGGGAAGCGGCCTATGATAGCCTGACAGATGGGCTGTATTAGAGGACTGGCTTTATGGATGGCACAAAGGCAGAGAGAAGAATGGCAAGTGTTATGCTGAGGACTGTGGGGACAACAGAAGAGGAAGGACATATGTAGCAGAGTTCAACAGGAGTGAGAGCCCCTAGTGGTTTTCCATGTAGCAGCCCATAGCGCACTGAGTCCTCCTGGGAATCAAGAAAGCAGATACTCTCCCCAAAACAAGGGCCATCTGCCCTCAGGTACCACCAAAGCCTGTTTACTGAGTTTATGTAAAGTCTGGCCACAGGGGAGCAAACACAGGGTAAAACTTTGCTATTGGTTTTCTGCATGCTGTCCAAACATGCGAGACTTGTTCCCAATCACAGCCACGACAAACAGATGCTTTGGTAGGGCAAATATGCGTATCAACCGTCCTGTGTGAGATGAATAGGCTACAAAGGGCCTGCCCCTGTCAGTGAGGGATACAAATATGCCCTTGCCTATATGGAGACTGCCCCAGGCCACTTGTGAGAGTAAGCATGTCCGTGAGAGCAAGCAATAGGTAAAGCTATCATTAGTGGACTCACCCAACTCAATGCCACGAGTGTCCCCCAAAATTGGCAGTGAAAAGGACACTCCTAAAAGCCACCTGGTTGTTAAATAAAAATCCCAGTGACAGGCCAGGCATGGTGGCACACGTGTATAATCCCACTAATTTGGGAGGAAGAGGCAGGAGGAAAGCAAGTTCAGGGCCATACGCAGCCTGTGTAACTTATTGAGACCCTGATTCAAAAAATGGTCTGGGGGTGCAGCCCAGTGGTAGAGCACTTGCAGTGTATGTGTGAGGCTTAGGATTCAACCCTCAAGTACTAAAAAAAATAATAATAATTGCCGTGCCAGGAGTGGGATACCTCCATATGAGTTGTTGGCCTGGGACTTCCCGAGGTCCCCATAGCACTGTGCAGGCTGATTGCCAATGCTGCTGGCTGCATGCCAAAGCTGTACAATAAGCCCCTGCTGCGAAGACCCCACCTCCCCTAATTGCATGACGCAAAGAAATCAAGCTTGGGCTGCGCTGGCTAGTTTTCATGGTGTTGGAGAGCTCTGTGTGAACTGCTGGGGGACCGTCACCCATGGTCCTGTTCGGCAATGGGTCCAGGTAGTCAAATGTCAGGCAAGACATGCCTGCTGGCGTGATGGTGGCATGGCTGCTGTGGGTATGACCAATAGCTTTTGGATTGGATTTAAGGTCCACTCCAAAGATGGGAACCCATTTTTGTCCTGTAAACCAGGACAGACACTTGTGGCTGGGGAGACGACAGAACCCACAGGGAAACTACTGCTGTGGTTTTGCTAAAGGAATATGGTGTGCCTATTAAATTGCCTTCTCGATATTTCTGCTTATGCCTATAGATTAGTTGCTGTAGATTAGTTGTAGACGTAAAGTGGAACGCTAAGTGGACAGACCAGTACTGATGCTCTCAGCCACTGAAACCAGGACATACAAAACATGGGCAGTTTAGATGTTTGTATTTTTACTCACTGGTTTAGATCACTTCTTCATCACTAAAACTGGGTATTTTAATTGGAGTTTGTGTCGTTCCGGGAATGAGTATCTAGTGCTGTAATTTTGAGGCAGGGTAAAAAGACAGGAAAATTAGGGGGCATGAGAAGGGAAAAGAGCCCTCACCCCAGGATCTCGCTTAAATACCACCAAATAAGAGGCAAGAGTTTCGAGACAACTACCGAGAAAGCTGTTTAAAGACTGCCTGCATAGGCCAGGTGCCGTGGCTCATGCCTGTAATCCCAGCAACTCAGGAGGCAGTGGCAGGAGGGTCACAAGTCGGAGGCCAGAGGTAGCCCATGTAACTTAGCAAGACCCTGACTCAAAATAAAAAGTAACAAATGGGCTGGGAGTACAGCTCAGCAGCAGAGTGCTTGTAAAGCACGCGTCAGGCCTTGGGTCCAACTCCCCAGTACCACTCCAAGTTAAAAAAAAAAAAAGGCTGCCCGCACAGAGACATTATTGTGAGAATGAAAATAGTGATAAACCATGCTTAGGAGTCAAAATGTATGTGACTTTCGAGTTTGACCTTACTTTCTCCCTGTAATACTGTGTTTGAGAATCTCACAGACGAGATTATGGTCCATGTTTGTAGTCAACATGCGCCTAGACAATTACATTGTGGCTCTTTTCTTATCTGTAAACCTACGCAATGCCCCTCCTGGACCACCCTACGCTCATTTTACCAAGAGAAGCTCCTTAGATAGAAGGTATACCAAGACATTTTTACTTAATCTTTTCAATCCTCTAAACGATGGAATTTCTTCTTTTGAACCATTTTTGTTAGAGGGTAATAGGTAGGAAGAAAGGGAAGAGAGGGCTCTGCAGCCAGCGACCTCCCAGCTACCTGGATAATATGAACATCCATGTGAGCCTCCTGTGGAGCAAAGGCTTTGGTCTGGTAGTCAGTGCTTCCCTGGCAGATAACACCTTCCAAACAGCACACTTGGTAGAAGGAATCAGAATTAAAATCACTCCTCACTGCTACATTGATCCGGGAAGGACGCTAAAACTGTGGGAGACAACTCTTTAGTGGATTCTGCTCCCTTGTGACCAGTAGCTGCCTGGACTTCTAACCTTTTGAAATGCTCTCCTCTGAGCCCAGTCTTTTGAAGACACTGGGAATCTATGAATCTGCTCTGGGCACAGGCCTCAGACATATAATTGTTCTTTCCTTCCCCAGAAGGCTCAAACCCCACCATAAAGATCATAGGTGACCTTCACTCAAGGCAGCAGTAGCCCGTCACTACTGCCTCCCTCACGTCGCGAAGGTGGACTATCTCTATCATCTATGTCTCTATTCTCTAATTTAAATAAACTTAGTCTATACTCTATACTATAATTTCGGTGTCTCATATAAGTTCTTTCATATGGGGAAACACAGACAAACCCGAGGTATCTGCTGCAGGGGAGGGGAAGGGTAACAATCCCTGCTGCTGAGGAAGGACCTGCCTGCCACTAGCCTCCTGGACCCGCGCTCTGACCCATCTACCTACACACCCCATGTTTCCCCACTAGCTTTTTTTTTTTTTGTACTGGGGGTTGAACCCAGGGCCTCGCGCTTACATGCTCTGCAAGTGCTGGACCACTGAGCTGCACCCTCAGCCCATTTTTTTACTTTTTGAGACAGGGTCTTGCTAAATTACACAGACTGCCTCTGGTCTCGAACTTGTGATCCTCCTGCCTCCACCTCCCAAGCAGCTGGGATGATGGGCATGAGCCACCGCGCCCGGCCCCACTAGCATTTTGACATACGCCTCTATCGCTTCTATTATACTGATACTTCTCTGATCCCTAAGCCTAAACAATATACTTCCTTAAGCCCCCTCACAATTTCATTACAAAACAGGAAATTCTTTAAGACAGAATAGGTAAACCAGCTCAATGTTTTACTTCAACTTTGAACTGGGGATTAAATTACATTTTTTGACCAATATACCTTCAAAGATCACAGGATCTTATATACAGCTATCGTTAAGCTACTCAAATGCTGTTCTCTTCAAAAGCTGGCGCCCATGTCTCAGACGTGCTATCATTCTTTTCTCAAGCAATTCTCTCTTTTGAGAAGCCTGCTTCCACAACTTGGACGTGTACTGTGATTTCTTTTCTTAAACACTTCTCTCCCTCTGGAGAAGCCCATGTCAATGTCTTGGACATGCACCATGATTCTTTTCCTAAGTATCTCTTTTTCCCTCTCTGAATGTCCATGCTTAAATCTAAAGCATGGACTGCCTCTTATTCCTAATTAATAAACTAATTTTTTTCACTCTGACACATCCCGAAATTCTTTCCTGCACAGGAGACGAGGACCTGGCCCCACCTGAGTGGATGGAGAAACTCTTCAGGTTATAGGAAGCAGCGCTGGGCTGCATCGCCCCACTGCCATGGACAATTTCTGCTGTTGCTGTGCTGTGGAAACCTAATGCCCAGCACTAAATACAGAAAAATAACCACATGTGTGTGGCACCCCCTCCGAGGCTCAGGGGACATTGTGGAAGAGGGGGCAGAGAGAATGGAAGAACAAGCGGATGGGGTGTAACATTACATAGGTGGGTTTTCCAGGCTGGCCGTGATGATTGCTATTTGGCCATCCTGAAACAGGACATCTACAACGAGGAAGGGACCTTGACCCCATAACCCTAAGGGAAAAAGAGGGGGGACCAAAGGGCCAAACTGTACAGCCTGGCTAGGCCTACTGCAGTTGTAACAGAGCAATCCACGTTCCCTCTTAGAGAAAGGGCAACAGGAGGGCCAGAGGATGCCCCTGGTCCACCTTGGGACCCTCCCCTGAGGTGCCATACTCTGGTGGCTCCTGCCTCAGCTACCTATATTAGTTTATATAAGGAATCTGAAGTCTTAATTTTGTCAATATCATAAATGAAAGTGAAATGTCATCACTGGTCTATTTTCTGGTCCTCTCACGACTGAGAGGTACAAGAGAGGGGTGTGGGGGTAAAGAGCACTTATAAACCGCCTTTACTGAAAAGCACTGCAGACCCCAGGAGGCATCTGAAGGTCTCCAACCTTGCCCTAAACCCACAGCAGCTGGGATCCAGGAAGCTGTAACTGACAAGCACCTCTCTAACCAGGGACCACAAATAACGCTAATGGCCTCCGGGGATGACAGAAAGCTTCCTGAACGCACCCTGCGGTGCCGGCCTGAGACTCGGCTTCACTGTGCACAGCTCTTGTCTCTGCCCGCGGCTTCTCCTCTACTTAAACCTGAAGCTCCGGTAAGTTTCCTCAGGATGGGCCTGGGGTCACTTGTTCTTCCCAGTGTGCACGCTGGTTAAGTCCCTCTGCTTTTCATCATCACTCATCTCTCTGATTGGGCTTTGGGTGGCCAAGCCTGAATCTGGGACCTGTAGCTTCACCCTAAAATCCAGGTAACACCTTCAGAAGCGATGGGGGTAGAACATGAAACTCCAGCCTGGAGGGATGAGGATGTGGGAATCACAGGGTGGGAGCCGGAGAGGCCTGCGCCTGCGTCCCCAGCCTCAGAGTGAGGAGGACCAGACGTGCTGAGGGGCAGCAGCCAACCTGTCCGCCAGAAAGAACTGACTGCTGGGGACCAGGCTGGGATGAGTGGGAGCCTCCCACAGGGGGTGCAGTCCACTGTGGGCAGCATTTCTCCTCAATGTAAAAGGTACTCAGCTTAGAAAGTTCCTGACTTTAACAAAGAAGTCTCCTCCACAAGAAGTTAATCAGATGAAAATGTAAAGGCTGAACAAGACAGTAGCCTCTCTCAGGGCAACACAGAGTCTCTGACAAATGTTCCAGTGCACATTCGGCAACCAAGAAAGCCCACTTCTAGACGCCTGCCATAGCATTCGAATGTAACACCTTAGGATGAGCCGTGAGCATAAATATCTCAGACCATTAAAACTTTGGAACAAAAATGTCTAATGGTTTCACATTTTAGTTAAAGAAAAACTCTCAAAAAACTGCAGAGATCTTGGGCTGGGGGTGCAGCTCAGTGGTAGAAGACTTGTCCAGCATACGCAACCCAGCCGACTTCACGGACCCATAGCCAGGCAATGAGGGGGCTACCCATATTCTCAGCTACTTGGGAGGCTGCGGCAGGAGGATCACGAGCCTAGAGTTCAGGAATGGCCTGGGACATCACAGTGAAACTCATCTCAAAAAAAAAAAGAAGTAAAAAAATTTTTTAAAAGTCAGCTGGGTGCGGTTGGCGCACGCCTGTGTAATCCTAGCAGCTTGGGAGGCGGAGGCAGGAGGATCACAAGTTCAAGACCAGAGGCAATCTGCATAACTTAGCGAGACCCTCTCTCAAAAAGTAAAAAAAAAAATGGGCTGAGGGTGCAGCTCAGTGGTCCAGCACTTGCAGAGCATGCAGGCATGAGGCCCTGGGTTCAACTCCCAGTACCGCAAATAAATAAATAAATAAATAATTAAAAAGTCTACAGATCTGACATTATATAAAAGCACAGAGAAAGAAGACCAGGCCTTAGCAAATTTTTGAGTTTTCCTATAACTGCTCTGTGAAAGTGAAGCTCAGGGCAGCATCGACAGAGCGATGCCTGAAACAAGAACCAGT
This sequence comes from Pedetes capensis, assembly GCA_007922755.1. Classification (NCBI taxonomy): domain Eukaryota; kingdom Metazoa; phylum Chordata; class Mammalia; order Rodentia; family Pedetidae; genus Pedetes; species Pedetes capensis. The sequence goes on from VMDO01036685.1 coordinate 8,504, forward strand.
GCTCGCAGAGAACTTTTACAATTGAAAACAGAAGACTCAGACCTATGCTAGGCAGTCAAGACCTCCCTGGTGAGGAAGCTGCTGTGAACTGAGCCCCGCCTGCCCCCTAGCCAGCTGGGAGTGGGGGCCAGGAGCACCTCCTAGGGTCCCAGGGCACATTACCTGGGGGCGGGTAGCACTGGAGCAGCCTGAGGAGCTTCACCGACAGCCAGGGGGCTGGCACGAAGTAGTAGGTGTAGTCCTGAAGATCCGTTGACGCGGATGTCACAATCTGTGAGACGACCAAGGGTGCGAGTCAGTGGCCCAGCTGGAGCCCCCAGGGGACCCACAGAAAAGCCACCCCAGTCCCTACGGCTTCCTGTATCTGAGGGAGGAGGAGGCGTGGCCACATCAGCCCGCACTGGGAGGCCCTGTGCTGTCACTTTCCGAGTGTGGCTCTGAGTGTGGTCAGGGTGCTGTGCTGCACGGACGCCCCGGGCTGCTCCTGAGCAACAGCCGGGCAGCAGCCGCCTCTCGGGATCAGAGGCTGGCGCCTGGATGCAGAGCGCAGTCCCTCGCCTGTGGGCTGAGGAGGGAGTGAAACCCAGGGAGGGAGCTCCGGGCCCCCAGCAGGGCCGCAGCAGGTGGTACACACGCTTCAGGCTTCGGTCACATCCGCGCATCCCGGCCCATCAGGGTCCTGGGCAGGGCAACCCTGAGCCAATCTTCTGGATGGACAAGGGGCTGTGGCTGCAGCGCTCCTTCCCTCCTGTTCTAGGGACCCAGAGTTGCTCCTCCCCCCAACAAAATGCACACATGTGGACTCATGGCAGACAGCATGGGGCCAAAAATTGACTGAACAGGACACAGATGAACAGCATGCAGACAGACCAAGCAGAAAAGACAGGCTCCGATCTTGAAATAGAGACATGGCCAATATAAGCTGTCTTTAAAACACCTGTTATGCAGCTAAAGCCACACTGAGACAGAAATTTACAGCCCTATGTTATGTTATATTATTTGTTTAGCTGTGCTGCAGATCAAACCTAGGGGCTTGCACATGCTAGGCAATTATTCTACCACTGATTTACATTCTCAGCCTGAAATGTAAATGTACTATTTAAAATACATATATAAAGAAAAGCAACAAAATTTTAAATGTTGAGAAAGAGACTAGCAAATTAACTACCAAAGAGAGTAGAAGAAATGCCACAAAGATATAAATAGAGAGTAACAAAGTAAGAAAAAGTATACAATAGAGAGAACCAACAAAAGTAAAAGTTAATTCTTTGCAAAGAAATTAGCATGGTTAGCCAGGCATGGTGGGGCACACCTATAATCTCAGTGACTGGGGAGGCAGAGGCAGGAGGATCGCAGGTTCGAGACCAGAACCAGTCTGCGTAATTTAGAGAGACCCTATCTCTCTAAAAGTGAAGGAAAAGTGAAGGAAAAAAAAAATGGGCTAAGGGTACAGCTCAGTGGTCCAGCACTTGCTAAGCATGCAAGCACGAGGCTCTGGGTTCAACCCCCAATACTGCAAAAAAAAAAAAAAAAAAGGAAAGAAAGAAAGAAAGAAATTAGCATGGTCATGGGCTGCATTGTGGTGTTCTGGTCAACAGTGCACCACATCTACAACCAGGGTTCCTGAGCAATTCCTATGGCCTGTGACACATTTCTCAGAACATGTAACCTCCATGAAGTAACATATGATTGTAGACAGCAAGCTCTATCAAGGAAAAATAAAACAAAGCCAAAAGGGGAGCACCACCATGGATCCTACACACAGAATCTCCTATCAATACATTTGAGGATTTAAATAAGCAAATGTCAAGAGCATGCAACTTAATCAGAAGTGATAAGCAGAAAATATGAATAGTCTCCTAAGTTATTACATAAACTGAACCTCTAATTTTCCCACAAAGAAAACCCTAAGTTCAAATGAATTTGCGTTAATAATAAAAATGTTCAGCAAACTAGATTTAGAGAGGAATTTTTGTTTTTGTTTTTTGTCTGTTCAAGACAGGGTCTCACTGTGTAGCCCAGACTGGCCTTGGCCTGATACATATCTATGTATCAAGTGTTAGGAGTATAGGCATATGCCACCAAATCTGGCTTTTGATTTGTTTTGAGACAGGCCCAGGCTGGCCTCAAAGTAGAGCTCCATCTGCCCCAGCCTCTTAGGTGCTGGCATTATAGGCATGCACAGCCACACTCAACAAGAGGAGCTTCTTTAACATGATAAAGAAAACTGACAATAAAACCTTCCCGGCCTTAGCATGCCCCACACCTGCCATCCCAGCAACTCAGGAGACTGAGGCAGGAGATCCCAAGCTCAAGGCCAGAGGCAGCCTGTACATCTTAGTGAGACTCTGTCTCAAAATAAAATAACAATAATTTTTTAAAAGGGCTGGAGTGCAGCTCAGTGGTAAAGCACTTGTCTAGTGTGTGTGAAGTTCAATCCTCTAGAACTGAAGGAAAAGAAAAAAAAGAAGAAAAGAGATACGGAGACAAATGCACATTGTAGGTCTACTTGATGCCACTGGACCATACTCTTAAAAAGTTAAGACATTAGATTGTACATTATGTGCACTTCAGCACATAAACTAACTTATAGCAGTTAAAAGTGAAGACGTGGGGCTGAGGATATAGCTGAGGCAGAGCACTTGCCAACTATACACGAGGAGCTGGACTTGATCCGCTGCACCGCAAAAACCAGTACGTATTTGAAGCTATCACTGACAATAGCACTGTAATTATGAGATATTCAGAAATAAGCCTAATAATATAAACAGAATCTCAAAAAGTTTCAGAGCTTTAAGGAGAGAAAGACGTAAAGGGAGGGACAGCACGTCCACGAAGGCTGAGCCCGGCTGACGTCCCCCCAGGGTTCCAGGGGAAGGGCTGCTCTGGGGACACGTGGGCTCCAGGCGCAGCTCTGGCATCCGAGATCAGGGGCAGGAGCAGGAGGAAAGCACCTGCTGAGCTGCGGCTCCCTGGTGTGGTCCAGAACAGGGTGCCATGGCAGGGAGAGGCATCTCGCAGGCAGAGACGGTGCCACGGAAGCCAGCCTCGTGCCTCGCAGAGGCCTCAGGTGGAAAGCTTTGGAAGCAGGGCGGGGACGGCACAGGGCACAGGGGAGAATCAGCATGCCTGTCTGCGACACTGCACAACCTCCGGCCTTAGAGGCCTCTGGAGACAGCTCTGGGCCAGGCACCCCACACTGGGCACGGACGCTCGCCGGGACCAGCACTCAGAGGCCCAGGCTATACAGCGAGACTTCAGCTCAAAAACACAACAACAAAATACAGCGAAGTGGCATTTCACACTGACATCACACACAAATCGGGATGGCCACAAAACGCCTTCTGAAGACCGGCCAAGGTTAAGTACTGTCAATCTGTATGACCCAAACTAATACAGCCAACACAGTGCTCACATCAAACACACACAAAGAAATTCTATAAAATAAAAAGAAAAACAATCTGGGCGCGGTGGCACACGCCTGTAATCCCAGCAGCTCGGGAGGCGGAGACAGGAGGATCGCAAGTTCGAGACCAGAGGCAGTCTGCATAACTTAGCGAGTGAGACCCTGTCTCAAAAAGTAAAAAAAATGGGCTAAGGGTGCAGCTCAGTGGTCCAGCACTTGCAGAGCATGCAGGCGTGAGGCGCTGGGTTCAACTCCCAGTACCACAAAAAAAAAAAAAAAAAAAGGAAACAGTGGAAAAACAGGCCAAAGCTGTGGTCCTTCTCAAAAGATATCCCAGCAGCCAATCCACAAAAAAGCTGCCGGGCCACTCTGACAATCAGGAAACACCGGCTGACATCACAGTAACACACAAAGATCAAGAGACCAACAGCAGCCGCCTTGCGCAGGGTCAGCGCGGGGACATGCAGCCACACGTTGCAGACGCCAGTGCACGGCTACAGCATGAAGTACCCTGGCACTGCCCCCTCGCTGGGAGCCGCCACCCCACAGCCAGCGGCGGCGTTTCTAGGTGCGCCAGCAGCATTTCTCACACACACGAGCCAGGAGACATCCAGGGGGCCTGTGGCAGGCTGCTTGCGATCGCCTCAAGGTGGAAAGGAGGAAAAGCCCGGCAGGACAGAAAGGACGTGGAGGCCTCCTCGGTAGCATCAGAAACAGCCACAGCTAGGCCACACCAGGTGGGGGCTCCACATGCCACACTGATGGAACAGCACACAGGGAAGAAAAAGCAGGTGCTACACAGACCCACTGACAAGACCAGGGACGCAGTCAAAGCCAGGGGCCAGAGGCTTGGCTGGGGGACCCACTCCTGGGGCCAGAGCAGGAGGGCACCGGGCACTGGCAGCTGATGATCCACCTGTGCACAGGATGGGACAAAGAGGCCGGAAGAAACACCTCACCCTCAAAGTTACAAAGTGGGGCAGAATACCCTGCGTTCTAAGACGTAACCTGAAAAACAAATTCAAATAAAACAGCAAGCGAGGCCTGCCTGCCACCTCCCCCACGTACTCACCCTGCTCAGCCTGGAGACAGCCAGCGACACGGAGGTCTTGAACTCCTCAGGGTTCTTCTGCGCCAGCGTGGTGATGAGGCTCGTGGCGGCCGTCACCACGCCCTGAAAGACAGGCGGCAGCGGGTGCTGTGGGTCCGCTCAGGACAACAGAGCTGCCACACGTCAGCTTGCGTGGAGAGCGGTGCCCTGCGGCCCATGGCCATGTGGGCCCCAGGCCCGCCCTGATGGACCACGGAGAGTAAGAAACCGAGGCAAGCATGGCTCAGATCCCCATAGGTGAGATGGGGCGGGGCCACAGCAGGTGAAGCGCACAGGCCTTTCTGTGGCCTGAACCTGCGTGGCCTCGGCCACCGCCCACTCCAGCTGCCTCTGAGGTAGGTCATCCTGTCCACAGTGTGGGGAGACAGGGCCTTTAGACTCAACAAACCTTCACAGCCCTGTCATGTCTGGCCCTCACCCTAAAGCCCTGCAGCTGGAATGCGGCCCAAGCCCAGGCCAGGGCCAGGGGATGGCTCCCCTGCAGACTCCTGACACATCGCCTGGGCCTAGAGGGAGGGGCTCAGGTCCCAGGGCAGCATCCTGGGACCCCAACAGCCATGGGCACTGCCACCAGCCAGGCATAGTCAACACTTGTTCTCAGTAACTCCCACCTCGTGAAAGATTTTGGTTAAGTAAAGAAATTCTCCAGCCAAGCATGCTAGCCCATGCCTGTACTCTCAGCACTCAAGGCTGAGGCATGAAGATGTTGAGTTCAAGGCCAACACAGGCTAGAGACCCTATCTCAAAAAAAAAAAAAAAAAAACCACCGGGTCTCAGGCTCCTACCTCGCTCTCTGAGGGTCCCTGGGGGCAGGGGGCCTGAGCCCAAGGCCTGAGAAAGCAGGTCACCAGCTTTCTGTGGTGGCAAAGCTGGACACACACCCAGAGCAGGAGAGAGGATGACCACGCTGGGCCACAGGGGCCTTCCTGCGTCTGGCTGGGACACTTACCCACTCCAGTCTCCCACCCACGGAGGACTGCACCAGCCACGTGCCTGGCGAACCAAAGCTGCGCCCGTAAAAACCCAAAGCAAACCACACAGGTGGTCACAGGGTCACGGCGTCCGGCCAAAGCGTCCTGGCACCTGAGGCGGCTGCGACGGCGGCTCCGCCACACTCCGGGGGTGCTCACGACCGTGCACAGGGTTGGGGAGCAGTGCAGAGCCTGCTGCTGCCCTCTCAGCTGTCTCACCTGCACTGCCGGACACCTGGCACCCAAGGCCCTGCTCACATTTCCAAAAACCTGTTTAGGCATGGCCCAGGGGCTCTGCGAGGGGCTGTGCGCTCTTCTCGAGCCTCGGTTTCCTCATTGGCAACACTGGAAAAGGCCCCCTGCTCACAGGGTCCACCTGGCAGGGAGACAGCAGCCGAGAGCCTCCAGCTGCCTCTCCTGACGCTGCAGGGGAGACCGGAAGGCAGAGGCCAGCCTGCCAGCCGGCGCTCGGGGCACACGGCAGAGCTGCATCCTCGCCGCCCTCCTCGGCCCTCGGTCTCCTCCCTGCAGCACAGGCCTCAGGGTCCAGCTCCACCTCCTACCCCACCAAGCACAGGAAGCTGTGGCGTACGGGCGGCGCAGACAGCCATCGCTGCGCAGCACAGTGCCCAAGACCCTCGCGCACTGTCCTCTGAGTGCCCGTGTGACGACCTTTATGGTTTTTTTTTGTGTGTGTGGTTGTTGTTGTTGTTAGGTGCCATCGAGTCGGTATCTGACTCATAGTGACCCTCTGTACAACAGGGGAAACACTATTGTCAGTGCTTCTTTGCTGTTCATAGGGTTTTCAATGGCAGATTGATTTTTGGGAGGGGGTTGCCAGGTCCTTCTCCCAAGCCTACAGCTTCTGGTGTTCCCAGGCGGTCTCCCATCCAGGTACTAACCAGGCCTGACCCTGCTTAGCTTCCGAGATCTGACGGGAT
>VMDO01036686.1:0-14932 GCA_007922755.1 Pedetes capensis
ATTCTTGTTGAGTGTGATGAAGTCTCAGTATGATTTTGATTTGCATTTTCTTGATGGCTTAAGAATGTTGAACATTTTTCCATAGGTTTATTGACAATTTATATTTTTTCTTTTGAAAACTGTCAAGTTCTGTTGCCCAGTTACTAACTGCTTTATTGTTTCTTGTGTGTTTGAGTTCTTTATATATCCTAGAAATTAATCCTATGACACAAGAATAGTTAGCAAAGATTTTATACTATGCCATTGCTGTTGTTAGGTGCTCTTGAGGCAGTATCCGACTGACAGCAACCCTATGTACAACAGACAAAACACTATTGTTGTGCATCTCTGCTTATTCATAGGGTTTCCAATGGCAGATTCATTTTTGGGAGTGGGTTGCCATGTCCTTCTCCCAAGCCTCTGGCACCTGGAATTCCCAGGTGGTCTCCCATCCAAGTACTAACCAGGTCCAATCGTGCTTACCTGCTGAGACCTGACATGATCATACCCCACGGTGGGACAGCTGCAGGCTCCCATACCACAGATTCTCCTTTATTCTAGTGATTGTTTCCTTTGCTGCACAAAAGCTTTCTAATTGAATGTAATCCCACTTGCCAAGTTTTGGTACTGTATCCTGGGGTATTGAGGTCTTTTAAGAAAACACTTGCCTATGCCCATATGTGGAAATTTGCTCCCTACATTTACTTCTAGTCATTTCAGAGTTTCTGGTGTTACACTGAGATCTGTGATCCATCTTGAATTGACTTTTGTACAGGGTGAGGGATATGTGTCTATTTCCATTCTTCTACCTATGGATATCCAGCTCTTCCAGCACCATTTGTTGAGACTGTCTCTTTCCCATTGTATGCTTTTGGTACCTTTGTCAAAGACCAGGTAACTGTAGCTGAGTGGGTCTATATCTGGGCCTTGTATTCTGTTTCAGTGATCTTCATGCTTATTTTTGTGCCAGTGCCAAGATGTTTTAGTAACTATCGCCCTGTTATAAAATTTGAAGTTAGGTATTGTGATGCCTGCTGCATTGCTCTTGGTGTATAAAATTGTTTTGGCTATATGGAGTCTTTTGTGTTTCCAGATGAACTTTAGGATTGCTTTTTCTATTTATGTGAAGTATATCAGTGAAATTTTGATGGAGATTCCATTAAATATGTATATCACTTTGGTAGTATAGCCACTTTCTCAATATTAATTCTCCTGATCCATGAGCAAGGGACGTTTCTCAATCTTCTAGTGTCTTCTTCAATTTCTTCCTTTAGGGTTTTGATGTTTTCATTGTAGAAGTCTTTTGGTTCCTTGCTTAGATTAATTCCTAGATATTTTATTTGTGGGGAGTTATTGTGAAAGGTGCCTACAAACATACCACTCTGGTGTCCAATCCTGTTTGATTTTGGAAACTAAACAAGGTCAGGCCTAGTTAGTCATTAGATGGGAGACTGCCTGAGAATACTAGGTGCTGTAGGCTTGGAAGAAGGACCCGCCAGCCCACTCTCGAAACAATCAAACATTGAAAAACCTATAAACAGCAGAGAAGTGCTGGCATAGTGCTGGGCATGGAACCTTGTCAGTTAGTGTTTCATCTGTTGTACCTAGGGTTGTTATGAGTCAGACTGACTCAATGGCACCTAAAAACAAACAACACTGTGAATAATGTTTTGATTTCTTTCTCAACAAGTTCATTATTAGCATATAGGAATGTTATTGATTTTCAAACATTGATTTTGTATCTTGCTACTTTGATAAAGGAACTTATTAGATCTATGAATTTTTTTAGTGGAGTATTTAGGGTCTTTTAATGATCATGTCATGGGCAAATAGGGATAATTTAACTTCATTCCCTACTTGTAATACTTTATTTTTTTCTCTTTCCTTATTGCACTGGCTAGAGCTTCATTTACTATATTGAATTCGAGTGGAGAGGGTGGACACCCTTACCTCATTCCTGTTTTCACTATTTTCCCATTTAATATAAAGTTTGGTATAGGTGTGTTATACATAGCCTTTATGATGTTGAGGTATGTTTTTCTATTCCCACTTCCTTCAGAACTTTTGCCGTGAAGGTATATTAAACTTCATTAAAGGCTTTTTCTGCATAAATTGAGATGATACTGTGGTTTTTGTCTCTAAGTCTGTTGATGCATTGTATTACATTTATTGGCATATGTTGAATCAGACTTCAATCTGTGAAATGAAGCCAAATTGGTCATAGTGTATAATCTTTTTTATATTCTGCTATAGTTAATTTGCAAGTACTTTATTGTGGATTTTTGTGAGTATATTCATTAGAGAGATTGGTCTATAGCTTTCTTTTTTTGTTATATCCATATCTGGCTTTGGTATCAAGGTGATCCTGGCTTTATAGAATGAATTTAGAGGTATTTGTTCTCTGTCTATTTTAAAGAATAATTGAGGATTGTAATTAACTCATATTTGGAAGCTTGATAGAATTCACCTGTGAACTTGTCAGGCCCAGGACTTTCTTTGTTGGAAGACCTGGTATTACTGCCTCAATTTTCTTTATTCATTATAGGTCTGTTTAAATTATTCATATCCTATTGATTTAATTTTGGTAGATCATATATGTTGAAGTATTCATCCATTTCTTCTGTATATTACATTTTAAGAGATAACAGACTGTTCCTAAATCTCTGATGATCCTCTGCATTTCATTGGTGCCTGTTATAAAGATGCCTTTTTTCATCTATAATTTCATTAATTTCGGTCTTCTCTCTCTTTTTTGGTTGGTTTGACTAAGGATTTGTCAATCATTTTTCATCTTTTCAAAGAATCAACTCATAGTTTCATTGATTCTTTGTACTGAATTTTTAATGTCCATTTCATTGATTTCTTCCTTGATCTTTATTTATTCATTTATTTATTTATTTATTTATTTATTCATTGGTCTGGTAGTTTGGGGATTGGGTTGTTTTTCTAATGCTTTAGCTTTCTCTGATTTTTTGATGTAGACACTCATAGATATGGCTTTCCCTTATAGAACTTCTTTTGCTGGATCCCAAATGTTCTGGTAGGTTGTGTTTTCATTTTCAGATGACCTTTTGTTTCTTTTGTTTTGCTGTATCCCAAAGGTTCTGGTAGTCTGTGCTTTCATTTTCAGTAGGAACTTTTTAATTTCCTCTCTTATTTCTTCAGTGACCTATTTGTCATTCATATGTGTGTTATTTTTCATGTAATTGTAGCACTTTAATTTTTTCACTTGCTGTTCATTTCTTGTTTTGTTCCATTGTGATCTGATAGGATAAAAGAAATGAATTCTTTTTTTATATTTGTCAAGGACATTTCTGTGAACTAATGTGTGGTCTGTTTTAGAGAAAGTTCCATGTGGTGCTGAGAAAAATGTGTATTTTATATCTGTTGAATGAAATTGCCCATAGACGTAAGTCCAGTTTGTCTATGGTGTTATTTAGGTACAGGATTTCTTCGTTGATTTTTTTGTCTGCATGATCTATTGATGAGAGTGGGGTATTGAAATTACCCATGACTGCTGAATCTGGATCTATGTGTTCCTTTATGACCAGTAATGTTTGTTTTATGAAATTATTTGTACCAGTATTTCATGCATAGATATTTAGAATCATTATGTCTTCTTTATTGATTGTTCCCTTCATCAGTATGTAGTGACCTCTGTCCCTTCTGATTAGAGTTGAAATCAACTTTGTCAAATATCAGTTTAGCAACCTCTGCCATTTTTTTCCTTCCCCATTCCTTGATAAGTCATTGTCCATCTTGTTATTTTCAGTCTGTATATATCCTTTCAAATGATGTGTGTCTTGAAGGCAGAAAATTGATGGATCTTCTTTTCTAATCCATTCAGATAATCTGGATTTTTTTTTTTTTACTTTTTGAGACAGGGTCTCACTAAATTATGCAGAGTACCTCTGGTCTCAAACTTGTGATCCTCCTGTCCTCGCCTCCCAAATTGCTGGGTTTATAGGAGTGCACTGCGCCTGGCTAATCTGGATCTCTTAAGAGTTTAGACCATTGAGGTTTAGAGTTATTACTGAAATGCATTTGTTGTTTTTTTTAATATTGTTGGTTGTTTTTCTAGTTGGTTTGATATTAGTTTCTCCCGTGTTCATATTAGAGTTTTATTTTTGGCAGGGTTATTAAATTAGCCATGATTCTTTGTTTCTTAGCTTTCATTTGATCATGTGTTGCTTGCATTAAATTTGTTTATTCTTGTATTCTCTTTTTTACTATCTTTCTTCTTCTGTTTGTAGGACTCCTTTGAGTATCATGTACAATGCTGATTTAGTGGTCATAAATTGTTTAAGTTTGCATTCAACTCAGAAGGTTTTTATTTCTCTCTCTATTTTAATGGATAATTTTGCTGTATATAGTAGTATTGGTTGGCAGTTATTTGCTTTCAGGATATGAAAAATATCATTCCATCCTTTCTTGGCTTTTGCAGTTACAGATGAGACATCTACAGTTATTCTGTTGGGTTTACCATTGTATGTTAACATTTTCTCTTGTAGTGTTTAAAATTGTTTCTCTTCTTGGTAGTTTTAGCATTCCAACTATAATGTGATGTGGAGAGAATCTGTTCTGGTCCAATCTACTGAGAGTTCTGGATGCATCTGTTGTCTGTTTACTTATTCACATAAGTTTGGGAAATTTTCAGCTATTATTTCTTTGAATAGATTTTCTATACCTGTAGATTTAAGTTTTGCCTCCTCCTTCTATACGATGCATTCTTTAGTTACATCTTCTTATCTTTTCTCACACTTCTTGGAAGTTGTGATCATATACTTTCTTTTTCTCTTTGTTAGTGTCTGACTATATTAGTTTTTTGACCATGTAATCCATCCCTGACATTCTTCTGCTTGATCCAGTCTGTTTATTTTACTTTCTACTGTGATTTTTATTTGGTTCATTGTGTTTTCAGTTACAAAACTTCTGTTTGATTATGTTCAACATCTAAGTTTCTTCTAAGTTATATAATTTTTTTCAAGTGAGTAAATTACATCTATCTGCTTACTTGCGTTCTCTTTGAGATCACTTATCATTTTTACAACTAATCTTTTGAGTTCTTTGGAAAGTCAAGTATTTCAGTTTCTTTGATTTCAGGTGCTGAGAAGTTATGGTCATTTTTATAGGTCTCATCATCTTGCTTTTTCAGACTGTGTGTGTTTCTGGTTTGAGTCTTACACATCTGTCATGCTGACTACCTCTTCCTGATTTATTATGTGGTCTTATTTGTGTACTGTGTGTTTTTGTGGTACTGGTCCCCAAACTTGCTCAAAAATGATAATGCTATCTATTGTTATAACAGTTCCAACTCTAAGCCAAATTAATAATTACACTTAACCTGATTTGCAGCAAGCTAATACTTAGGAAATTATTAGAGTAAAGGCAATAGTAGGGGTAGTATAGAGTAGGTTTGGGGATCAGATTTGTAGAAAAAGGATGATGTCAAGGGTAGAGATATGGGGAAAGGGAGAATAAAAAGAAAAATTAAATTAGATAGGAGTATGGCAAAAGAGTAAGCAAAAAGGAATGTATTGAAGAGTTGGTGCAAAAGTAGGTGAAAATATAAATCTGCTTTTACACTGTAGAAATACATATATATTGCAAGAGGTATAACAACTAGAAATATAAGATTTTTTTAAAAAAGTAGTTTTAGATTCAACTAACATTCAAAGTCTGGGATCAAATGCTGAAGATTACCTAAAAGGAAAGAAGATTATCAAAAATCTGGAGTATGAAACATATAAAGAGTAAAAAAGAAACTTCAAAGAAAGAAAAGAAGGAAGAAAAGAAGCAATGAATATAGGGTAGGACCAAAAAGAAGAGAAAAGATTGAAAAAAGAGAAGAAAAAGAAAAAATAATAAGAAAAACCAAACCAACAAAAACAACAAAAAATGACAACATCAGCTTGAAGTGATCCCATCTGGTTTTCTATCACTCAGGAACTTCCTAGTAAATCCAGCCTGCCAAGCCAGATATTGTTGAATGGCAATCACAGCCTTTCTTTCCTGCCAATTTGTAAAACCAATTCACCAGGGACTGTTGTTTCCTCCTGGTCCTTCAACACACACATAGGGAAGTAATTCCTTGGGTCCTTCTATTCTACAGTCTGTCAGAGTTCCCTGCCCACTGTACTATTCAAATCCAGGGCTCTACGCTGTAGATTAACTCTGTGTATGGTGCCCTCTCGCAATATCAGCTCTCACAAGTCCTCTGGCCACAGTGTCTCCCACTGTGCAGCATAGAGTCCAACCTGTAGTTAGGCTATTTGGGAGGACTATGAGTCTAGATGTGCCAGGCTGAGGATCTATTATTTGATTGGGATCTGTGACATGTCTGGCTGTTTTTGAACTTGGGAACTAGGCATGGCTAGAATGCTAGCCTGGGCACTGCTTCTTGCACTCCTGCCATTTCAAGTGGCAAGCAAAAGTGAAAGTGCTTCTGGTTATCTCACGTCCCACAAATGCATATGTGTCAGTCCCACACCCAGGCACGGAAGTGCTGTATTCCCAGAGGTCCTATTCAGTGATTATTCTTTGTTTACTGCTAGTCTGCTCTGCAGGACAGGGCATGCCTGGTTTACCTTTTGTGTGAAGTATCATTTCTATTTCCAAGGCACAGGGGCTCAGCATTTGTGAGGCAGATCCTATTCATACCATCTCATTGTGTAACTTTTCTTGTTATCTGCATTCTGTGATTGTCCTATTATTTCCCCTGTCATCTCTGTATTTTTGCTGATTTTGTCTCTTCAGGATTAAATCTCTTCTTTTCTATTGCCTCTCTTGTCTCACCATGTCTCATAGAGGCTGCTAGTAATCTGCTTTCTTCTGTGCAGTGTCTTTCAAATTTAATGCAAATCCAGTTGCCAACACTTGGTATTGATTCCTGAACTGCTGAAGCTCTTTATAGAAAGTCATAGGCTATGAGTAGATCTTGATGTGTTTTTCATATGTTTTCCTCTCACAGTTTCAAGATTTCACATCTTATATTAAGATCTTTGATCCATTTTTGAGTTGATGTTTGGGGGAGAGATAAGGATCTAGTTTCTGTCTTGTATATGTGAATATCCAGTTTTCCCAGTATCACTTGTCAAAGAAGGTGCCTTTTTTCCAGTTTATGTTTTTGGCACTTTTGTACAGAATCAGATGGCTGTAGCTGTATGGGATTATTTCTGGGTCCTTTATTCTATTTCATGGATCTACATGTCTGTTTTATGCCAGTACCATGCTGTTTTTATTACTATATCTCTGAAATAAAATTTATAGTCAAGTTTGAGGTTACTTGTTGCATTAGTCTTTTTGCTCAGAATTGCTTTGGCTATCCAAAATATTTTGTGTTTTCATAAGAATTTTAGGTTTTTTAAAAATTGTTATTTATTTATTTATTTTTGGTACTGGGGGGTTGAACCCAGGGCCTCATGCTTGCATGCTTTGCAAGTGCTGGGAACACTCAGCTGCACACCTAGCCCATTTTTTACTTTTTTGAGACAGGGTCTCACTAAATTATGCAGACTGTCTCTGGTCTCGATCCTCCTGCCTCCACCTCCTGAGCCGCTGGGATTACAGGCATGCACCACCACACCCACATTGGATTTTCTATTTTTGCGAAGAATATCATTGTAATTTTGTTGAGGAGTATATTTAATTTGCATATTGCCTTCAGTAATAAGGCCATTTTAATAATATTAGTTACCCATGAAGACAGGAGTTCTTTCCATCTTCTTGTGTCTTCTACAATTTCATTCTTCAATGCTTTATAGTTTTCATTGTAGAGGTCCTTAATATCACTGGTTAAGTTTATGCCTGGGTATTTTATTTTTATTTTTGCAGACTGTTGTGAATGGGATTATATTCCTGATTTCTTTTTCAGTGAGTTTTTATTGGCATATAGAAAAGCTATTGCTTTTTATTTGTTGGTTTTCTATCCTGCTACTTTGCTGAAAATGTTTATCAGATCGAAAAGTCTTCTAGTGTAGTATTTCAGATCCCTCACACATAGGATCACATCATTGGTAAATAGAGGTGATTTGATGTATTTCTTTCCTATTTGTATGCATTTTACTTCTTTCTCTTGCTTTTTGCTCTGGTTAAGGATTCAAGGACTTAATTGAATAAGAGTGGTGAGAGTGGACACTTTTGTCTTATTGCCAATTTTAGAGTAAATACTTCCAATTTTCCTCACTCAGTGTAGTATTGGCAAATGGTTTGCCATATATAGTCTTTATTTTGTTGATATATGATTCTTCAATCCATATTTACTTCAGGGATTTCATCATGAGGGATACTGAACTTTGCATCTATTGAAATTATCATGCTATTTTTCTCCATGATTGTATTTATGTGCTATACTATGCTTATTGATTTTCATGTGTTGAACTATCTGTGCATTTCTGGTATTAAATTAACTTGATCATAGTATATACTCAATTGTGAATAAAACATACTATGTTGCTCCCTTCGAAGTATTTATCTCCTTATTAATGGTGAGTAAACAAGAGGCAAGAAGACAAATAGTTGTAAACTACTGGATACTGCATAGAGAAAATAAACTATGATTTTACAGGGTGAGGGAATGATTATCTGGTTTCACTTAATTCTTTTCTATTCCAAACACCAACAACTTATCTTACCTTTTTCAGCTATGTTGGGCCTTCATATTGTTGGTTTTCATGATCCAGGAGAAGCTCCCCTAATCACTTAACACTTTTTTCCTATAGTGGTTCCTATGATACCAATGGCACAGAATACCCCAAATTCTGATTTGCTACTCAAAGATGGTCTCAGATACATCATAGATACTTTTCAACAATAAAGATGGATTTGTTACAGGCAATCCAGTAGTACCATCTTGCTGTTGTGGTTAGGTGCCGTCGAGTCGAGTCTGACTCACAGCAACCCTATGTACAGCAGATTGAAACACTAGCCCATTCTGTGCCAGGTAAATGATCTTATTTATGTTTAAGCCCATTGTTGCAGACACTGTGTCAATCCATCTGGTGGAGGGTTTTCCTCTTTTGTGTTGACCTGCCACTCTCCCAAACATGATGTCCTTCTCCAGGGATTGATCTCTCCTGACTACATGTCCAAAATATGTAAGACACAATCTGGCCATTCTTGTTTCCAAGGAGTACTCTGGTTGCACTTCTAGGACAGATTTGTTGGTTCTTTTGGCAGTCCATGGTATATTCAATAGACGTCTCCAGCACCACAATTCAAAAGCATCAATTCTTTCTGTCTCTCTTGTTCAATGTCCAGCTTTCACAACCATATGATGAGACTGAAAATACCATGGCATGAGTCAGGCACACCTTCGTCTTCAATGGGACATCTTTGATTTTCAATACTCTAAAGAGATCTTTTGCCATAGTTTTTCCTAGAGCAATGCATCTTTTCATTTCTTGACTGGTGCTTTCATGGGTGTTGATTACAGAGCCAAGCCAAGCAAAATCTTGGACAACCTCAATCTTTTCTCCATTTGTTGTGAAGTTGCGTGCTGACCCAGTCATAAGGATTTTTGTTTTGTTGATTTTTAGTCATAACCCATATTGAAGGCTATGATGTTTGATCTTCATCAGTAAATGTTTTAAGTCCTCTTCACTTTCAGCAAGCAGAGTTGTGTCATCTGCATAATGCAGGTTGTTAATGAGTCTTCCTCCAATCTTGATGCCACATTCTTCCTCATAAAGTCCAGCTTCTTGGATTATTTGCTCAGCGTATAAATTGAAGAGATAGAGTGAAAGTATACAGCCCTAACGCACACCTTTCTCAAATTTAAAACACTCAGTGTTTCCTTGTTCTATTCGAACAACTGCCTCCTGGTTCACGTACAAATTTCTAATGAGCACAATTAGGTGCTCTGATATTCCCATTTTCTGAAGTGTTATCCATAATTTGTTATGATCCACAAAATCAAATGCTTTTGCATAGTCAATAAAACATAGATAGCCATCTTCCCGATTTTCTCTGGTTTCAGCTAATATCCACCTGACATCAGCAATGATGTCCCTGGTTCCCCGCCCTCTTCTGAATCCTGCTTGATTTTCTGGTAATTCACTGTCTATATATTGCTGCAGTCGCTTCTGAGTGATCTTTAGTAGCATTTTGCTGGTGTGCGATATTAATGATATTATTCGATAGTTTGCTCATTCAGTTGGGTCAGCTTTTTTGGGAATAGGCACAAATACGGATCTCTTCCAGTCAGTTGGCCAAGAAGCTGTTTTCCAAATCTGGTGGCATAAACATGTTAACACCTCCAGTGCTGCATCTGTTTGTTGAAACATCTCTATTGGTATCCCATCAATTCCTGGAGCCTTGTGTTTCCCCAGTTCTTTCAAGGCAACTTCCACTTCGTCCTTCAACACCATTGGTTCCTCTTCATATGCAACCTCTTGGAATGGTTGGTCATCTACCAATTCTTTCTTGTATAATGACTCTGTGTATTCTTCCCATCTTCTCTTGATGTTTCCTGCATCATTTAATATTTTCCCTGTAGAATCTTTTACTACTGCCACTCGAGGCTTGAATTTTTTCTTCACTTCCTTAAGCTTGAGAAACACAGAGCATGTTCTTCCCTTTTGGTTTTCTGCCTCCAGCTCCTTGCACATGTCATTATAATATTTGTTTTTGTCTTCTCTAGCTGCCTTCTAAAATCTTGTGTTTATTTCCTTAACTTCCTCATGTCTTCCTTTTGCTTTAGCTGCTCCACATTAGAGGGCAAGGTCCAGTGTCTCTGTTGACATGTAATTTGGTCTTTTCTTTTTTTCTTGTCTTTTGAAGAACTTTTTGTTTCCTTCTTGAATGATATTTTTATGTCATTCCACAACTCTTCTTGTCTCCTATCATTTGTGTCTAATGCATTAAACCTATCTTTGAGGTGGTCTCTGAACTCAGGTGGGATATACTTAAGATCATAACGTGGCTCCTGTACACTTGTTCTGATTTTCTTCAGCTTTAGTTTGAACTTGCACATGAGAAGTTGATGGTCTGATCCATAGTCAGCACCTGGTCTTGTTTTGACATTTTGTATAGAGTTTTTCCATCGTCTCTTCCACATATGTAGTCAATTTGATTCCTGTATGTTCCATCTGGTGAAGTCCATGTGTATACTCTCCATTTATGATGTTGAAAAAATGTATTTGCAATGAAATGTCATTGGTCTGACAAAATTCTATCATGCGATCTCCAGCTTTGTTTCTGTCACCAAGACCATATTTTCCAATTACTGAGCCTTCTTCTTTGTTTCCAACCTTTGCATTCCAGTCACCAGTGATTATCAGTATGTCTTGATTGCATGTTTGATCTATTTCAGATTGAAGAAGCTGATAAAAGTCTTCCCTTTCTTCATTTGTGGCCTTAGTGATGGGTGCATCAATTTCAATAATAGTCATATTAACTGGCCTTCCTTGTAGGCATATGGATATTATTCTATCACTGACAACATTGTATTTCATGACAAATCTTGAAACGTCTTTTTTGATGATGAATGCAACCCCATTTCTGTTTAGTTTATCATTCCCAGCATAGTAGACCATATGATCATCTGACTCAAAATTGCCTATGCTGGTCCATTTTAGCTCACTGATGCCTAGAATGTCAATGTTTAATTATTTCTAATTTTCCTAGATTCATACTATGTACATTCCATGTTCCAATTATTAATGGATGTTTACAGTTGTTTCTCCTCATTTTGAGTCATGCCACATCAGCAAGTTGAGCACCCTGGGGCTTTACTCCATTTCTGTAATCACAGTAGACTCTACTTTGAGGAGGCAACTCTTCCCCAGTAGTCTTTTGAGTGCCTTCCAGCCTGGGGGCCTCATTTTCTGGCACTATATCTGACAGTGTCTCTCTGCTATCCACGGGTTTTCAATGGCTAGTTGTTTCGGGAGTGGTTCACCAGGTCCTACTCCCTAGTCTGTCTTAGTCTGGAAGCTGAGCTGAAAACCTGTCCACCATGGGTAACCCTGCTCATGTCCGAGGTTATGGTGGCAGAGCTCTCAGCCTCATCGCAACACGCAAGCCCCCACAGTGCAGCAAACTGACAGACGTGTGGGGGTAGTACCATCTCGTCTCCTTTGAAACATTTTAGATAGATTAGAGACTTAGTAAGTTTTAACTGATGGGTATTGAACTCAAGGCCATGTGCATGTTAGGCTAGTGCTCTACAACTGGGCTACACCTCCAGTCCCTTTTTTATTTTGAAACATGCTCTCCCTAAATTGTACAAGTTACCTGTGGCCTCAAACTCATGATCCTCCTGCCTCAGCCTCTGAAGGCACTGGCATTACAGACATGCATCATGGTGGCCAGCTGGATTTAGTCCTTAATAGAGGGAGATCCTTTTTTTTTTTAACTCAGTATGAACCTAAATAGCTGGTAAAATGTAGGCATTGAACCTGTATTCCTATGCTTAATATTAATTCACAACATAGTAGACATTTTATGCTTCTTCACTTTGATCTGAGAAGAAAACATGATGACTATCATCTTGCCTTCACTATTTATACTATGAGTTTGTTTGGGTAACTTATGCAATAGTACATTATGCATAAACCATCAAGAATAGGATTGTGGCTGGCATAATCCTTACTATAATTTCTTCAAGCTTTCCAGGACTATAAAAATAATACTCAATAGAGTCTTATCTTGAAGAAAAGTATCTGTGAATATTTTGAATTACATATTGGGAACACATGCAAAATATTCTGAGAACATTAGCACATGAAATCTACAGCACACTACTTTGAGTCATTAAGGATATAACCACTGGATGTTCACTTTAGTTGCCCAGCTAAAGAGTCATCTTTTTCATCTTCCTCAGTGCTTCAGTTTTTCCATATCATTTCTAATCCTTCCACTCTACACAAAGTGGATCATCTATGGCATGACTATGATATATTCTTGACTAGCCTGTAGATAGAGACTGCACCCTTCTTTATTAGGTATCCCCTCATCTTATGTGAATCATAACATGCAAGTTGCAAACTTTGAAGAACAATCCATTTAAAGGGAGAATGATGAATAACGTTAACTCCTGAGTGAATTATGATTACACAGACAAAAAGAACCATAAAGGAAACAAAAGAGCACAAAAACACACAAAGGAGCCGAAGGTATTCTGATAATATTTTCACTTGTTGGGGAGCTAGGTATTGTCTACCTGGTGGTGCTGCCATGTGGTACTAACTAAATACTCAGAGTAGTAAGCACTCCATGACAGCCCCCAGTGGAGCATTTCTACTTCTCAATCCTTGCTTCCTTTTGTGTTCATTAAACTTCAGGAAACAAATATAAAGACATAAAATGTTTTCAAATAGCTTCTTACCTTGTGACTTGAAATCTATATGTTTCAATCACCTCCCTCTATCTGTCTGCATCAGCTGATATCTAGTGCAATGAATGAGACCAGATGCACTAACATATCGAGGAAAACAACCCAATAAAACTCTTGGCACTTGCTTTAGGCTGCCTGTACTGTGGGCAATAGCAGATGGCAGCCTCTATGCCTAGATTTTTAAAAAATTCCTTAAGGAGGTCCAATAGAAGCTTTGATGGCCAAAGAAATACCAGGTATTTATCAAGGCTTGCATTGATCCTGTTTTTTTTTTCTGTACAATGCACATTTGAAGACATGTGAAGATCTACTCCTTTTTGCTTTAATCCTATATGTTGTCAAATGATTGAAAATATCTATCTTCTGGTTGTTACCATAAAATCAACAACCCAGAGAGGAGAGGTTTTATTTGACAACTGCATTACCAAAAGATCTATGAAAAATATTAAAGACAAGTACATTTTTATACTCATAAAGGGGTAGTATAGAAAACTGCAAAAATCACTTTTTATTTCTTGCCAAGGGCAAGAAAATATAAGCATAAAGAGCAAACCAATCACAGTGTGGATATCACTACATATTCTTCATGTTTATGCATCATGTAATGAAAAAGGCTTTCCAGAAATATGAACTATAAATATATCACACAGAGAAAGGGAAATGAGCAAAAAGCTAAGATATTGTTTTATATAGGGATCTCACATTGTTCCATGTATTTGTCTTATCTTTTGTCCTGTCAAAGGAGAAAAACACCATAGAACAAGAGACAATAAATCTTTTTTTCAAAAGTGCTGGTTAATCTAAAATGATGATATATATTAATGACAATGTTGAAACTAGGATGATAGGCTATGACATATGATGTAAGTAAGCTCAGAGGTAGGTCAAACTTTCCAAAAACAACAGAAATTCATTGACATAGAACTGAAAATATCCTGGTAATTGAGCCATTATTGTTGCTATATCAAAAAGGGCAATCTCTTTCTTTTTAAATGTCTATTACTTTCACACTTGTGAAGGTTTCATGGAAATATGCATATCATCAATTATATGTATTAAATATTTTCAATCTTTTTGTGGTACTTGGCAGTTGAACTCAGGGCCTCACACATGCTTTGCAAGTGTTCTACCACTGAGCCTCACTTCCAATCCATTTTTTATTTTTTATTTTGAGTCAAGATGACATTAAGTGACAGAATCTACCTCTATTCTTAAATTTGTGATCTTCCCGACTCTGCCTCCCGAGTTGCTGGGATATAGGCATGCACCAACACACCCAGAAAATACAAAATGGCAGTTTTTCTGTATGTCAATTATAACTCAATAATTTTGTTTTTAAAATAAAGAGTTATTCATAAGCAATTTATAAATCATAAAATAGGGATTCTCTGTACTTTGATGTATATTACAAATCTTTTTAAATTTTAAGAGTAAGGTATATCTTAATGAGCTAATCAACATATTAAAGCCAAGTAAATATAATACACTTTCTTCTTCAGAGAATAATGATAAGTAATTTGAATGCATTTCTATGGGTTGGGGAAAGATGACTTTAAATGATTTAAATAAAACTCTTTTTGGCTGAAACTGTCAGTGGGTAAGATAAATGATCAAAAT
>VMDO01036688.1:0-14923 GCA_007922755.1 Pedetes capensis
GGAAGGGGGCAGGTTTCCAGAGAAGGCTACATGCTGACTAGCAGTATGTATAGTGTCCGGGGCTGTGTTGGCAATCCCAGAAAGGATCCTTCCAGAACTCCGCCTAACCACAGCTATGATTGGGCCTTTCCTGCCTGCGGTCCCTTGCTGGTTGGCTGGCTGTGCTCAGTCTCTGGTTGGCTCCCAAGCTGGCACTGGTGGGTACCTCCCTGCCCAATCCCCTAGGAGCTATATCACTGTTTGTTTTCTACCCAGCGACAGCCAATAACCAGTAGAAAATAAAGACTGTCACTTTTACTGGAAACCTGGTTCCAGAGTTTTTTTCTGCCAGGTCCTATGTTCTCTACAGCTGCCCATGTCTCTTGAACCCCTTTCCTCCTGGTTCCCCTTTGGCTTCAACCATTGTTCCCCTCTTGGATGTGAGGCAAGGACCCTGCAAAGGGTGGCTGCTGGTGGGGCTGGCCCCAGGGAGGCCACACAGCCACCATAGCTGTTCAGCTCTCCTGCCTCGCATCCCTCTGACCATGGCCAGAATGGCCAGGACATGCAATCCTTGCCTGTCTCTGGGGAGATGGAGAGAATGCCTGGATCTCCATTAGGTAGCCAGACAACCACCTCACACCTGTAATGTGGCCAGGTGCAGGATGCGAAGAAATAGGAACTCCAGAGTCGTGTGGGGGCACAAGGAGATAGTTCGGGGATGTGGGACCAGATCATGGTTTTACAGCTTCCTAGCTTTGTGTCTGAGTAAAGGCTTTTGACTTTTTCTTTGTTGTTGTTAGGTGCCATGGAGTTGGATCCAATTCATAGTGACCCTAAGTCCAGCAGTATGAAATATTCCCCCACACTGTGCATGCAGTCTTTTTATGTTTCAGCCCATTGTTGCAACCACTATGTTTCTTCTCATTTTGAGTCATGCCACATCAGCAAAAGGAGGTCCCATGGACTTTCCTCTATCCCTTCATTAAGGTCTACTCTACTTTAAGGAGGCAACATTTTCTCAGTCATCTCTTGAATGCCTTCCAGCCTGGAGGGCTCATTTTCTGGCACTATATTTGACAGTGCTTCTCTGCTATTCCTAGGGTTTTCATGGCTTATTGTTTTGGGAGTGGGCTGCTGGGTCCTTCTCCATAGTCTGTCTTGGTCTGGAAGTTCAGCTGAAACCTGTCCACCATGGGTGGTCCTGATGGCATCTGAAATACTGGTGGCATAGCTTTCAGCATCACCGCAACACACAGTCCCCACAGCATGACAAGCTGACAGATGCATGGAAGCTGACTCCTGTAGGTCTTGGTTTCTCTGTTAGGAAATGAGGAGCCTACTGAGGGTCACCTGCAGGATAGTCAAGGGGATGGAGCTGCTACTCACTAGCCTCTGTGGCTGTTTCCATTGCTACTCAAGACCAAAAGCCCAAGCTTCAAGGGAAAAGGTGGACAGGGAGCAGGGCAGGTGGCCAGGCAGAGCGGCTGAGACTCTTGAGGAGGCCAGAAGGTCCCCTGCGCACCCATCTTCCAGTGGCTGGGAGCCAATGAAAAGATCTAGAAGGGTTAGGAGGTAGGAGAGGCCCAGAGGGAGGGAGGCTAGGGTCAGGGCCCCGTGGGCTGGGGAGCCTGTGGCCTCTGCTCTGAGCCCAAACTGCCCCCTCCTCCATCTCTGCCCAGCAGTCAGCTTCCCCCGACCCCCAGTTTGGGCCATTTCTTTGGCCAGGAATGAGAGGGCATGATTTTGGAGCCAGTATCACTGAGGAATGGCCAGTTGCCAACATTCCTGAAAGAAACCCTGCAGGGCCTCTGGTGGAAAGGGGAAGGGCCAGGGAGGGGCTGGAGGAGAGGGTTGGGCCAGCCCCCGCCTTGTCTCCCTCCCCACCAGCTCTGCAGCCGTTCCCAGGTCTTCTCTGGGGCCACCAAGTCAGGGCTTCTCCCCTCACTGGGCTCATTCCTGAGGATGAGACTGGAGGCGAACACAGCGTGACACTCAGCCCGCAGAGTGCACTCGACCCTAGCATGCCCTAGAATGCAGGGGGGAGGAAGGACCCAGAGGGCACCACCCCCACGGACGCACTTCCCAGGGGAGGGGGAGGGGAAAGGTCCACCCAAGCTCAGCACTGTGCCTCCCCATGTGAGTCTTCAAAGAGCTGGCCTAACCCTTGTGTCCTGCCACAGGACAGAGAATGTCCCTGCCACTGTCCCTCAATAAGCCACCAGGAGGTCCCTGGCTTCCCACAAGCGTGCGACTGCTTCACTTCCAGTGGGTTTGCTACGCTCAGGACAGTGCTGACCCAAAGGACAGAGAACAGTGTCCTCCTCATTTTCCCATCAAACAAACTGAGGGCCAGGGAGGCTGAGTGATCTCACCAAGGTCGCAGCTACCATTGACTGGGACCCAGATCTGGCCCATCTGCACATGGCACCGCTCCCACCCTCAGCTCCCACCTGGAGTGATCGGTTCAGGAAGAGGCCCAGGATGGTCCCTTTATTCCTAGCCCTGTTACGGGACCAGGACACTAGAAGTATTCCTGCGGGTCAGCAGGCAGATCGGAAAGGCAGGGGTGAGCAAGGCTGCCGTGACTTCCCCTGCCGTGACTTCCTCTCCTAGGACAGACCCTTGTTCCTCCCACTGGCTCAGGGAGTCTGTCTGAGGAGTCTTGCAGGCTCTGACCTTATAGATTTTGCTGCCTTTTGAAAGCAGCTCAAATCCCAGCAGGCTCTTGAGAAGGTCACTTCTGAGCTGTGGGTGGGGCGCCTGTGTGTTCCCCTGGATTCCACCTACCTCTTTTATGTCTCAGCTGTGCCCAAGTGGGTTGGGTTAAATCAGTGGATTTACATAACCTGTCATGATGCTGGGAACCGAGCTCAGGTGCTGCGGCTGCAAATCTGGATTTGAGTCCTGTCTTTGCCTCCTGTTACTCAGAGTAACCTTGGTTAGATCAGTTTAAAAAGAATATATTTTTGACCAAGACATACATGTTACAAAAAAGCATGTTAGGAAGTATTGCTGTTGTTGTTTGTTGCCATGGAGTTGGGTACGACTCATAGCGACCCTCACAGGGTTTTTAATGGCTGAGTATTTCGGGATTGCTTCTGGAGTGGGCTGCCATGAACTTCTCCCATTTTTGCAGTGCTGGGGATCAAATCTGGGGCCTTAGAGAGGGCAGAGTAGCACTCTACCCACCGAGCTAAACCCCAGCCCATTTGAAAGTATATACAATGAAAAATAAATCTGTCTCCTAGCTTTGCTGAGGTCCAATTTCCCTTCCTGGAGGCAACAACTGATCCTTTTCTGTGTCTGCTACAGAGGCTGAATGAATATGCAGGTATAGTGTCCTCATTTAAGACGAAGGACAAAGCTACCCTAAGGAGTAAAGCCTCAGGGAACCCCAAGGATGCCCCTATGTTGGAAGAGAGGCCATATGGAGAAGCCAGGCACCCTCAAGCCAGAAAGCCTCGATCCCCCAGACATGGTGAGAGATGCCTTCTTGGGCCTCCCTATCCTGCCCAGCCCAGTCTTAGGCTGAATGGAGCTGCATGAGGGACCAGTAGAGCTGTGTATGAATTACTATCCATACAGTTAGGTTGTTAGGTGCCATCAAGTCAGATCCAACTCATAGCCACCCTGTGTACACAGAACAAAACAGTCTCTAACACTGTGCCATGCCTGGCATTATGTCAGTGCTTCTCTGCTATTCATTTGTTGTTAGGTGCCATCGAGTCAGTATCCGACACATAGCAACCCTAATAGGGTTTTCAATGGCTGAGTGCTTCGGGATTGCCTTGGGAGTGGATTGCCAGGCCCTTCTCCCACTTTTGCGGTGCTGGGAATTGAACTCGGGGCCTCAGAGACTGCAGGGCAGTGCTCTACCCACTGAGGTAAATCCCAGCCCACCTGCTATTCATAGGATTTTCAATAGCTGATTGGGCTGCCAGGTGCTTCTCTCAAGCCTACAGCACCCAGTATTCCCAGGCAATCTCCCATCCAAGAGCTAACCAGGCCCAACCCAGTGTAGCTTCCAGGATCAGATGAGCTCAGATGCATATGATAAAGTATAAATTGTTGATTTAAACTATACTTACCCAAGAAAATGATCATCCACAGAAGTATTTAAGGGCAAAAGCTCAAAATGTCTATATATTTTTGCACGGTTCAGCAAAAATACGAATGGAAATAGTAAAATTGATAATAAAAAGAGATGAAAATGTGGACAAATGTTAGCTAATGGTGATTCTAGGGCTAGGGTGTTCTTGGGTATTTTTTCCATTATTTTCAAATACAAGCCTGACAGTTTTTCAAAATGATTTTTTTAAACAAACAAAAGCTAAGTTATGAAGGCAGGAAACGAAGGTCCAGGCAGCAAAAAACAGGTGTTGAATAAAAGCCAGAAAGGCTGTGCAATGGCACAGAGCAGGCTGCTCCACTGTGCCTCTCCAGGTCCCAGTAAGGGTTCAGGGTGTGGACAAGCATCCATAAGCCTGCCCAGTGTTGGAGTTTTTGTTTGTTTGTTTGTTTTCTTTTTGGCAGTAATTCTATCTCATGTTCCCTAACAGCAGCCATGGGGTTGGGACAGCTGGGAGAGTGGAGGCCAAGCTGTGCAGGATCCTATGGTGATTTTAATGAGCATCTGCCACTCTCTAGCGATGTCTTTTGGTCATTGTCTCTGGCTGCCTGTTCTTGTCTTTTATTCATCTTTCTATAAAGTTACTTGTCTTTTTCTTAATGATTTGAGAAATATTTTGTATATTATACATGTTATTCCTGGGTCATTCATGTATTAAAAATATCTACCCAGTTTATGGTTTGTTTCTGTTCCCTTTTACGGTAGCTTTTCATGGATTTTAATGTAGTTAAAGAGGGGCAAAAGGTCAAAATGTCTATATATTTTTGCACGGTTCACCAAAAATATGAATGACAATAGTAAAATTGATAATAAAAAGATGAAAATGTGGACAAATGTTAGCTATGTGATTCTAGGGCTAGGGTGTTCCTGGGTATTTTTTCAATTATTTTCAAATACCAGCCTAACAGTTTTTCAAAATGATTTTTTTTTTTTTAACAAACAAAAGCTAGGTTATGAAGCCAGGAAATGTAGGGCCAGGCAGCAAAAAGCAGGTGTTGAATAAAACACCTCTTCCTCCAGCTCCTGTCCCAGCCTAGCTCTATCTAGACTACTAAATCCTTGACTCAGCAAGGCTCCCTCCTGGCTTGGGGACTAAGTTCATTCTGTCTGCTCAGAAGACCCCCTCTCCTCACCTCTACCCACTGGGACCTGAAATGGTAGCCTGCTGCATTAGAAACATCTGGGAACAGAGAAGGATCTAGCAAGAGGGCCCCTCAGAGAAGGCAGCAGGGGAAGGAGCTTGTCACTTCCTCCAGAAGGAATCCCAGACCACCTGCTGCGTGTGGCACAGGAATGTGGGCCCTGGGCCACACTGCTGGTGTTAATACTAAACTCTAGCCCTAGTGGTGTGATGTGGGGAAACTAACTTCCTTTCTGGGCTTCACTGTATGTGGGACTATAATCATAATCTACTCAGGCAAGTTATTATGATGCCAAGAGATTATGGGACAAATGGTGCTCCATACATAAATGGAATTTATAATTTGCATAAAGCTGCATAGCAGATAGCTAAGTCCACAGCAATTTTCCCACAGCCTGTTTGTGTGAAATGGACTCCATCCATTTCAGTTACACAAAACCACTCTTGGGGTCTGGTTAAATACACAGGACCCAACCGTAGACGTAATATCATGGAGCCAGTAAAAAGAAAGGATGCATCTGAACCTGCTAGGAAAAGATGCTGAGATACGGTGTTAATGGGATGAGGCAAGATGCAGGACTTGTATAAAGCAGGATGTTTAATGCTGTCTTTAAAGGATATTGTTCAAGACACATGCCTGTGTACACACGTGCGCGCGCGCGCACACACACACACACACACCTATATGCAGGGGCTATTTCCTGCAAGGATCCACAGGAGGCTGATAACTCCGATTCCTTTAGAGTAAGCATGACCAATCCATGATCTGTGGGCTGCATGTGGCCCAGGACAGCTAGTAAAGTAGCGCCACAAAAGTCTTTTACCATCATATGCGTTCAGCATACATTTTCTTCCTGACCTCCGGTTATGATGTAGATGCACTAATTATATTACATAATTTATGTGTTGGGCTGGGATTTAGCTCAGTGGGTAGAGCGCTGCACTGCAGTCTCTGAGGCCCCGAGTTCAATTCCCAGTACCGCAAAAATGGGAGAAGGGACTGGCAATCCACTCCCAAGGCAATCCCGAAGCACTCAGCCATTGAAAACCCTATAAGGGTCACTATGAGTCGGATACCGACTTGACGGCACCTAACAACAACAAAATTTATGTGCTGCCCAAGACAATTCCTCTCTGCTCCATGTGGCCCAGTGAAGCCGAAAGTTTGGATGCCTTTGCTTTGGAAGGAAAGGCACAGAGGAACTTTGGCTTTTCTTTCTGCTCCTGTCTGTGGAATTGATTTTCCTGCCTACCACCAACTCCATGCTGTTCCACAGTGGCCCTGGGTCACAAGCTCTGCTTCATACCACCTCTCAACAGGCTTTGCTCTTCTCCCCACTTTATAGGTGAAGAACAGAGCAGTTCAGTAACCTGCTTGAAGACACACAACAAATAAACAGTGGAGCTGGGGTTCAAACTCAGGCAGTGAAGAGCCCCTTTTTAGCTTCTATGTGACACTATCTTGATATATTATCATTATGTATATATATATGTGTATATATATGTATATATATATATACACACATATATATGTGTGTATATATATATATATATATATATATATATGCCTGCAGCCATAGCCCTGTGTCATCCGATCCCGTTAGATCTCGGAAGCTAAGCAGGGTCGGGCCTGGTTAGTACCTGGATGGGAGACTGCCTGGGAACACCAGAAGCTGTAGGCTTGGGAGAAGGACTTGGCAACCCCCTCCCAAAAATCAATCTGCCATTGAAAACCCTATGCACAGCAGAGAAGCACTGACAATAGTGTTTCCCATGTTGTACAGAGGGTCGCTATGAGTCGGATACCGACTCAATGGCACCTAACAACAACAACAACATATATATATATTTTGGTACTGGGTTGAATCCAGGGCCTTGCGCCTGCATGCTCTGTAAGTGTTGGACCACTGCGCTGCATCTCCAGCCCACATTTGTTTTACTTTTTGAGACAGGGTCTCGCTAAGTTACGCAGACTGCCTCTGGTCTCAAACTCGCGATCCTCCTGCCTCCGCCTCCCGAGCTGCTAGGATTACAGGCGTGTGCCACTGCGCCTGGCTCTAAATATTACTTTTTATCTAAAAATTCACAGCAGTTTTCTGTCTTACAGGCTGTTTTTTACTCCTTTATCTTTTATTGTTTTTAAAGTAAAAACAAGAACTGTTCTGTAATGAGTGGTACTATCGTCTGTGATTCTTATTGTCCATTCGTGGCTACCATCCTTCCCTGAACAGGGCCTGATGGGAAGCCCAGGTACGGGAAGAACATGGCTTTGAGAGTCAGGCCCCCGATCCTTAATCAGGTCTGCACGAATGGCAACATGACCTTGGACAGACCCCTTCCCCTCCGTGGCCTCAGCCTCCATCTGTGGAGCTAGGGTGAGGCTGGAGCCAGTGACCTCCATAGGCCCTGCACAAGGATTCTCTGGCTCTCTCTGATCTATTTTTGCCTGACACCTCTCCCAGGGGCCTGTGGGCCTGAGCTAATTTCCCTGGCTGGCCCTGATCCAGGCAGCTCAGGTGGAGAGCGTGGAGCTAATGAGGCCAAGGTCATGGGCCAGTTAGCCTCACTTGGAGGAAAGTGTGGTTTTGCAGCCGGACTGCGGCTCCCCCACCTGCCACTGGGCTGAGGCGCAGGCAGCCCCATGGGGAAGGGAGGGCAAAGCCGAACCCGGCATGTCATCACCTTTAGTCGGAGCTGCTGGGAGCCCAGGTCCCAGATACCCCTTGTGACTGCAGAGCTGTGTGTCCTGGAGTCACGTCCACACACCAGAGAGGCTGGCAGAAGGTGTGGGGTGAGGGTGCAGAAGGGACCAGGTGGTCCACCAAGGGCATCCCCCTGTCTGCAAGCAGATCCACACCTGGGCAAGCCATGAAAATGAGAACCAATTTTATGGCTTTGCGTCTAAAGCAAAAGGCACGCCCACATTCTCCCAAGGCCCCCTACTGCATGGCTTCCCTGCTTCCAGTGTCAGACCCTCTTCTGTGTGAGCTGCCTCGACCCCCTTGTAATCAGAGGTGGGCTCGAGTAGGGCTTCATCTTTCACACTATTACCTGCCACCAGGGCATGGGGTGTCTGTTTTCTTCTCTGCAACATCCCCGGCACCTTGACCAGTGTCTGGTATACATATGTTGTTGTTGTTGTTGTTGTTAGGTGCCATGGAGTCGGTGTCCAACTCCTACCGACCCTATGTACAACAGGCGAAACACTCTGCTATTCATAGGGCTTTCAATGGTGGATTGATTTTTGGGAGTGAGTGGCCAGGTCCGTCTCCTAAGCCTACAGCACCTGGGTATTCCCAGGTGGTCTCCCATCTAAGTATTAATCAGGCCCGACCCTGCTTGGCTTCTGAGATCTGACAGGATCAGATGCCACAGGGCTACGGCTGCAGGGATATACATATAGAAGGTGCTTAATAAATACTGTTTGAATGAATCAAATTACCCTTGTCCCAGAGTGAGTTTGTATCTGCAATTCAATGGCAGTAGCATGACCAATGGGTTCTGCTGGGTTGTTGTCATACACTTCAAGGAGTCTGGGGAAGTTCATTATTTAGAGAAATTCTATGAAGGCCCTAGAAAAAAAGAATAATTTCCTTTACCATGATCCACTACCCCCTGATTTGAAGATTATATAATTTTGAATTTTCTCATTCCAGGTGTTTCAATTCAGTCCAATGAATGTGTATTATTATTGTCATATTATATAATTATTAATTAAGTTCTTACTATAAGCCAGGCTAGGGACTCAATACTTGCCATGTATTGATTGATTCATTTAATTCACATGACAAGCATATAGGATGGACACTGCTACTATTCCCACTTTACAGATGAGAAAACTGAGACAAGTGGAAGTGAGGTCATTTGCTCAACCCCACATGCTTAGTAAGTCCTGGAGTTTCACACCCCAGAGCCCATACTCCTAGTTACAGTGAACACTGCCTTTTGGGCACTTTCTCTGCATGCCAGTGTCTGTGTGTAAGGCACTGGTGAGTAAAAAATGAAGGGGCCCTTCTTCAAGGGCATGGTTGAACAAACTGTAGGACGTCTATTGGTACAGGTGACAGCCTGAATGACTCTGCAGGGAATCATGCTGAGGGTAACAATGCAATCCCCAAAAGCTACAGGACATGTGATTCCATTCATGTAACCTTCTTGAAAGGATAGAATTATAGAAATGGAAACTAGATTAACCACTGCCAGAGGTTAAGGTCCCATGTGTCTTTCAGCTTGTCATGCTGTGGGGGCTTGCATGTTGCTGTGACCTTGAAAGCTATGCCACTGGTATCTCAGATACCAGCAGGGCAACCCAGCTGCACAAGTTTCAGCTGAGTTTCCAGGGTAGGATAGATTAGGAAGAAGGACCCAGCAGCCCACTTCACATTTAGCCGATGAAAACCCTAGGAATAGCAGAGAAGCACTGTCAAATATAGTGCCAGAAAATAGGACCCCTAGGCTGGAAGGCATTCAAGAAACAACTGGGAAATAATTGCCTCCTCAAAGTAGAGTTGATCTTAATGATGGGAATGGAATAAAGCCCCTGGGACATCCTTTTGCTGATGTGGCATGACTCAAAATGAGAAGAAACATAGCGGCTGCAACAGTGGGTTCAAACTAATAAGACTGTGTGCATGGCACAATTAGGTAGTATTTCATTCTGTTGTGCATAGAGTTGCTATGAGTTGGATCTGACTCAGTGGCAACAAAGAGGTTAAAGAGGGTGGGTGGGAAGGATGTGGGTATGGCTACAGAAATGCAATACAAACAATCCTGTGGAGATGGGAATATTCTATCCTTTGACTATATCAACGTCAATATCCTGGCTGTGATATTGAAGAGGAAACAAAGGACACAGCCTTTGGTACAATCAAATATAGTTAACAGCCTAAAAGCCCAAAGTAGAAAACTTGCTGCTTGTATATTAAATCTGTGTGTGCATTTATATAGATAGCAATTGTGCAAGTCAGCTTTCCAACACTGTAACAAAATACCTGAGATAATCAACTTATAAAGAGAAAAGATTTTTCAGCTCACAGTTTTGGAGGCTTCAGTCCATGATTGCTTGGTTCTGTTGTTTTGAGCCTGTGGTGAGGTGGCACATGGTGGTGGAATCCTATGGCAGAGCAAAATCACTCACCTTATGAGCCAGGTATCAAAAAAGAGAAAGAGGAAGGAGTCAGAGATTCCATATTTGCCTCCAAGGCACCCTAATGACCCAAGAACCTCCCACTAGGCTCCACCTCTTAAAAGTTCCATCACTTTCCAAAAGTGCACCTTGGGGACCCAGCCCTTAACACATGGGCCTTTGGGGGAACATTCTACTCCAAACTATTGTTGTTTGTTGTTGGGTGCCGCCAAGTCAGGTTTGACTTACATAGCAACCCTACATACAACAGAATGAAACAGTGTCCAACACCGTGCCATGCCTGGCACTATGTCAGTGCTTCTGTGCTATTCATAGGGTTTTCAGTGGTTGATTGGTTCAGGAGTGGGCTGCCAAGTCCTTCTCCCAAGCCTAAAGTACCAAATATTCCCAGGTGGTTTCCCAACAAGGACTAACCAGGCCCAACTCTGCTTAGCTTCCGAGATCTTACGAGATCAGGTACAAGGGTAGCATGGCTGCAGGCACCCCAAACCATAGGAGCAATTAAATGTTTAATTAATTTGGCAACATTTAAAATTTTTGCAATATGTTACTGAGAGAGAAACTGGATAAAGGGTACCTGGGATCTTTCTGCATCATTTTGTGCCAATGCAAAATAAAACGTTTAATTAAAAACAAGAACGAGGTGCTCCTGCCCTCAAGGAGCTCCTGTCTAGGGATGTGACTTCACATTCTTCCATGGTCATGATGCGGGGACAGAAAGGAGCCCAGTCTGGTTGGGCAGGGAGGGCATCTCCTGCAGCAGCAGTAGAGCTGAGTCCTCAGGTGAGCGAGCAGGTCAGAAGGGAGAGAAGGACACCTGAGGCAGGCAGGGCAGTGTGACAAGCAGGCTGCTGGGTCTTTGTCCCCCAAACTCAACCCCATGGCCAGAAAACGTCAGGCCATTCATTCCATTATGCAGAAGTGCATACATAATGCAATCAATTTCCCAGCTTGCTCATAGAAATCTTAAGTGACAGACAAAATGAGCTCTTTGAGTTTTTCTTAAACCTTCGGTGCTTGCTGTGGCTTATCTGCGAGAGCCCCTAATCAGAGCAGAAAATGAATGAGGATTCTGTTTCCAAATACCACACTGGGGAGCAAGCGCCTTTGCTCAGTTTGTCAGGATCGTCTTTCACATTCGATTTAGTCAAATGGCAGATGTTTATATTTTTCCTGTTAAGAAATCATTTCTTTTAAAAATATTTGGGTTTCCCCGCCTGGAATGCTCAGTCTGGCTTTACACATAATAACAGTCTTGTGGGGGAAAGAGCATTTCGGAGCCAGAGAATTTTACATTTGAGTCTTAATTTCACCACTTACTAGTTATAGCCATGACCTTTAGTGGCCCTGAGCCCCAGTCCCTTGATCTCTGCAATGAGACTAATAATACTGAACAGAACTACAAAATCTATAGGGCCGTGGTAGGGATTTATGAGAAAACACCCACCAAAGAACCTAGTATTGTTTCTGATGTGCTCCATAAGTGATACTCATTATTGTTAATAATTTTCTGGTTTACATAAGGAATGAAAGGTATTTACCTTTTACAGTGCTCTACAAATAGCCCCAAGATCTCCAGGAGTTTGCTTGTATTGGTCAGTAAGAGCATAGGTTATGCTGCAGTAACAAATAGCACCAAATCTCTGGTTTACAACAGCAGAGGTGACTACTTCAGCATGGGTCAGATGCAGCTCTGCCCCTGCTGTCTTCTCTCCTGGACCTAAGGTTGGGGAGCACCAGTCCCTGAGACATTGCTAGTTGTCATGGTAGAGGAAACGGGTCTCCAATCATCATTAAATGTTGTGGCCTAGAAATGACACATAATTTCTATTCAAAGCTCATTGGTCAGAACTGGTTATACATTTTCAATGGCCACAGGAGACAGGAAGACTCATCCGACCATACATCTGGAAAGGAGAAAATCCAGAAAAAATGTGTCTGACCACTCCTGTGTCAACTACAATGCTTTTGAAAGCCACTGCCCAGATCAGAGGATGGAAGCTCAGTTAGACAGTAAGAGGAAGGTAGGAGACAGAGGCAAATGAGGAGGATCAGGAGGGCCCAGGACGGAGGTGATTCTAAGTCAATGTGCAGAGCTGAGGGCTGAGGAAACCTGGCCACTTTTTTCAGCTGGAACCAAGCTCAAACTCCCCAGGATTTTTCTGTGCAACAGGCCTACCTGTCAGTCCTGCTGGATGGGGCTAGTCACCGTTGTCACCACGCCTGGGGAAGCTGCATAGAACCTGGGCTTTCCTGGCTCTCCCACTTATGGGCAGAATAATCAAAGCAGAATTTCTCTAGGTTCACTCCTCCCCCTGCTATTCAATTCTTCTAATGGTTTGGGGGGTCCTTAGGTAGTGTTTCTGGCATGTTTTCAACTTTGCACCTTCCCCACTTCTTCCTGGGGCCAGCCACTCGCCTCTCCTTGCTCGGGCTCCAGTTACTGCTGACGTCAGAAGCAGCCACTTGCCTGGCGCCAGCCTCTGAGGTCCCCCAGGGCTGCAGATAGTCAGCTCCAACGGTGGATATCTGTGCCGACAGTGCCACCTCCTGTCCCTGCCAGGGCGACCGGCAATACACAGATTTCCACCGGCTGACATCTCTTCCTGCAGCCCTGGCTGGAGGACTCAGCATGGGTTCTGTGCTGTGGTTGTGTTACCGTGGCCTATGTTCAAATTCTGGGTGTCAGGTCCCCCTTCAAGCCCCTCCCCCAGCCAGAGGTCTAGCACACGCAGCCTGCTGTCTGGACCACTCTGGGACTCCTTTCCACCCCAATCTCTATTCCTTGGGCGGCCTTTGAGACATTGCTCAAATGTCACTTCCTTGGGGAGTCTTCCTTGAGAATTCGGGCTAGTCCAGCAGCCCCTGCATGAGATCTGTCCCCTTCGCATTGGATTGGCCAGGCATAATGGAGGCTGTGGATGCAGGATCACTCCTGGGCTAAAAAACATTTCAAATATCCAACAAAGTCTTCTGAATCCTTGTGAGGACTGATGCCTCACCCTGATGAGCTGCTCGCACATGCTCTATGACCTTCTGGGGAGAGACACAGGCCTGTTCCACATATTGGCCTCTGTGAGAAAATCTCTGCGGGTTTCTCCTTTGTCCCATCAGCTGCTGCAGGTGGCTCAGAGAGGAATGCTCTCCTTTGTTCTCTGTTTGCTATCCATAGCTCACATCTTCCATGTATGCAAGAGGGTGACCTTCCTCTGCCCATGCAGAACTGCTGTTCACTTCTAGCCCTTCCTGCGGCACTCTTCCTGGGCTCAGTGAGCTGATCCTAGGTTTGAATCCAGGCTCTGCCACCCCAATGAGTCATGTAAGCTTCCTGTCATTCATTTGTCCAATGGGGGACCATCATCATTTCCTGTAAGGGTTATATTGAGGACGAGGTGGGAGGGAATCCAATGAGATCTAGCCACTACTGAGATCTGGCAACCAGAGGACCCACGTTACTGATTTATGGCCAGACACACTCTAGTGTTGAAGATGTACCGAAAGGGGAGCTGAACAGCACAGAAGCCATAAGTCAGACAGAGTCTATCCTCAACCTCAGCCCCAGTCCTGGGCTGGCTGACCTAGAGGACGGATCAAGTTCAATTGTGCCCCACCAACCTGTCTCCTGTCCTTCTGGGGTATGCTCAGTGTCTTCCACATGTCATACAGGCTCTAGGTTGTGCCCCAGTCCTGGCACTATCTTGCTATGTGACCTTCGTTCTCCACTCAGGGGTCACCTCCTACTTCTCCTCCTATGCTCTAACCCCAAACCATGCTGCAGCCCCAGCTTTCAGCAGCTGCCTGGAAGGTAACAGGTGCTCAGTGAACACATCCCCTGGGCTTGTTTTCATTCTGTTTTGTCCTGCTTCGCTTTTACCCTAATACCTTCAGTAGAAGGACAGCAATATAATTCAGGTCCCCTGGCACATTCAAGTTTCAAAAGATATCTGGGACAAGTTTTCACTTCTTAATACAGGAGCCCCTCTCCCCCTTTATCTGCCATTTGGCTTTTCCAAGGATTCAGTTAACACAAGTGAACTGCAGACTGAAAACATTAAATGGAAAATTCCAGAAGTAAATAATTCATAAGTTTTAAATTGTGACCTATTTTGAGTAAGATGATGCAATCTCTCCCCATCCCATGTGGGAGGTGACTCATTCTTTTGTCCAATGTCTCCACACTGTATACGCTACTAACCTGGTAGTCACTTAGTACTCATCTTGGATATCCGATTAACTGTTATAATATCACAGTGCTTCTCTTCCAGTAACCTTTATTTACTCAATAGTGGTCCTAAAGTATAAAAGTAATGATGTCGGCAATTCAGATATGCCAAAGAGAGCTTCCTTTAACTGTAAAGTGCTTCCTTTAACTGTAAAGGTGAAATCTCTCAATAGGAAAAAACATGGCTTGGGCAACTGACTGGAAAAGATCCATATTTGTGCCTATTCTCAAGGATGGGATCCAACCAAATGCAAAAATTGACAAATAATATCATTAATATCACACACAAGTAAAATTTTGCTG
>VMDO01036689.1:0-14915 GCA_007922755.1 Pedetes capensis
GATTGATTTGAATGATTGTCACTTAGAATAGAAATGAAATATGTTCTATATGTGGGAACTGCATTTCCATTGTCATATTTTGAGAAAAAAATTACCTGGTTATTAGAAATATTTTAAAAATAGAATGATGACTGAGAGTATAGCTCAGTGGTAGAGCATTTGCCTAGCATGAAAAAAGCCAAGGGTTCCATCCTCAGCTTCAGGCAAAAAAACAAGTGGAATAAACTCTTTCCAAAGGTAGTAGAATTCTTATTATTGGAGAAATTCAAAAGAGGGCTAGAAGGGATTTGGCAAGTAGGCTATAGAGAAATTCAAAAAGTACATGCCCCCCCCCAAAAAAAAGAAAAGAGAAAGAGAAAGAAAAAGAAACAAAAAAGAAAAGAAAGAAGAGAGAGAGAGAGAGAGAGAGAGAGAGAGAGAGAACACAAAGAAAGAGAGAAAGGAAGGAAGAACGAATGCAAGAAGAAAGAAAAATGTTAAGTTCTATGTTACTTCCTGTAGAAGGATTTGAGCTTCCACTGAGGGTATTTCTCTGGGGGAAACAGCAATGAGTGGAAACTGACTTGCAAAGTCCCATCTTAACCATACAAAGATCTCAGCCCACTTATACTATCAAATGACCAAAATAATAAAAATGTAGTTGTTAAATGTTAGTCTCTTTTTAAACTTAAAAGTATTTTTAAAATTCTTCCTCTTCATGTGGACTTTTAGTTTTAAAGTCTCTTTGGTACATTTACTCACTTAATGTGCTCAGCCCTTCGAGAAAAATTGAAGAAAAAAAATGTCAAAGCTCTAATGCCCAATGCTAACAGGAAGAGAACAGATTTCTGTACTCCCAGTCTGGAGTTTTGTGTTCCACAGTATATTACTTCCTTTGAGGAAGTTAAGTTATTGAGGGAGGCAGAGAAAGGCCAGTCTGGCCTACTGAATAAAAATTCTATAAAGTAAAGATGACACTAAACTCAGAAGTATCGAATTACAGAATCAGACTTGGATTCAAATGATCACTTTGCCACCTGCTAATTTATTAACTGTATGACTTTAAGCAAGTACTTCTCTGATCCTTAGTTTTACTCTCTATAATGAAGATAATGCTAACTACTTTGCAATGGTGTTGGAAAGTTTAAATAAGAGAAAAATATGAACTCACTCCTGGTACAGAGTTAATATTTGGTATTTGTTAGTTTTCTTCTCTTCAACCTATTGATTCTAGGCTTTTGTTTGTTTGTTTTTAAGCAATAAACAAAATATTTTCACATGACTAAGATATATAAGGATTAAGAACTAAATTTGGTTGTTTATCGTTATAGACCCAGGACTTGGTATGGAATCCTCAGAATTAAATTGGCATGGTTTATAACACTTTAATCATATAAGTAAGTTGTAAAAAAGCTAAGATTAAAACTTACCCTGACACTTTTTGATTTGAATGACTGTGCTAAAGTAATAATGACATCTTAATATTTGATGAATAAAAAGTAACTTTTGTTGTTGTTGTTGTTGTTCTTTGAGATTCCATGTCTCAACAGAAGCTGTATTTTCTTGTCTTCAAATACGAAAGGCCAGATACTTGGCAGGGCAACTTCTTAGGACAGGACAAAACCCCAAGAGCCCTAGCATCTGACTGTGTGACCAACAAACGCTCCCTTTTAAGTGTGTGTTTGTAGATGTCATTTTGAAAAAT
This sequence comes from Pedetes capensis, assembly GCA_007922755.1. NCBI lineage: Eukaryota > Metazoa > Chordata > Mammalia > Rodentia > Pedetidae > Pedetes > Pedetes capensis. Next base: position 1,685 of record VMDO01036689.1, read on the forward strand.
CAACTTCCTATTTCAGCATAAGAGTCAAGAACCACATTTGCAACAGAATCCATCTGGTTTGCATTTCATTTCAGAATTTAAAACCAGGTGTCTTTCATGTGCATTTAATTTTAGAGGGAGAGTACCACAGACTTGGAATGATTTGAAGTGGTTTAATAATACAGATAAAGGATATGCTGATATTGTATTGCTAGAATACAATTACTTCTTGTTGTTGTTGCTCCTATTGTTGATATGGACTGAATTAAAGTTTCTTTTCCAATTGTAGGCTTGAGATGGAAAACAGTAAGCCTGATTTCAGGTGTACGTTGAGCCCATATACATTCATAAATACTGTATGTGCTTAATGAGAATTTCAGAATCTAGACCAAAAGAACAAACTTGAATAAAAAACAAAGGAGGAAGGAGGGAGGCAGAGCAAAAGGAGACAGAGAGAAGGAAACAGAGAAAGAAAGGGGAGAAAGGAAGAGGAGAGAGAGAGAGAGAGAGAGAGAGAGAGACCTTTCACTGACATCTTTATCAAACATCCTTGAGAAATGTAGTTGAGTTTCTTTGACAATGTGACATTTAAACAGAACAATAATCATTACACTAGTTATAGAAACCAAGCCGTCTTTAGGGAAAATCTTTTGGTAAATGAAACGCAATTGTATTTCCTTCTATACAGAGTGCTAGAAAATTTTTCCTTTGGAAAAAGGAGTTCACTTTTAACTTAAATAGAACTGATGCTATGAGTCCATACACAGTACTTTTCTCCCAGTCATTACAAAATCACCAACCATATGCAACTCTCCTGGTGTTAATAGAGCATATGAAGTTTTATCTACTAAAGCAAGTAAATGCCAGTAAATTTTCACCACCAAAGAGAGATTGTTTATTTTGTCAAATCACTAATATTCAGAAAGAAACTTAATGTTTCTTGAAGAAGATGATAGTGATTTTTCTTGAATACCCTAAATTAGAAGTTGGCATGGTCATGACAAAACAATTATCTATGTGGTATTGAGATAATAGATATTAAGCTTATATTAACTAATTAACTAATAAATGTAAAAGTACACACGAAAAAGACTATACATAGAACTCATTATTGGGCAACAACCTCTGAACCTACAATTTCTTTTCAAATTTGCTTGAAACTCTGTGTTCTGCCTTTCAAGATGAACTTTCAACAAACACAGTCCTTAGTTGATAATCACAATTCCCCTATCTGTGTTACTTATTTGGAAGATAACCTTTCCCTAAATACAAAAAATAGAGGCCCAGTTTACCTCCTACGATGATTAATATCATGTCTTAACATCTCTTTATCTATTTTATTACATGTGTTGTAAATTACCAGTTCAAAAAACAAAAGAAAATATTTTGGTTCAAAGTAATTTTGCCATAAATTCTCAGACACCTTCTTGTATTAGGTAATTCATGGTTTCAGGGAGGATCATGAGAACCTTCTGGAGCCACCTCTTGGATATATTCTGCAGTTAGCTTCTGCAGATTTGAGTGCTGCAGCGTGATATTTCCATATGTCAGTCACATATGCCACAACCTTTCAGGGAGCCCCACTTTGTATTCAGATCATTCATGCAATGCCACTACTGAGAAATAACTTCACTTCTTTGAAATTCTGTAGTAAGTATCAAATGAGATTATGCATTAAATGCACCTAGCCCATTGTCTGGTCCAGAGTAGGCCATCAGAATATTTATTACTATAATCGTTATTATTCCTATTATAATTATTTTCATTAACTCTTAACCCAAGAGGAGGACAGTTGCTTAATGGAGCTTTATCAGAGTGCACAAGGTCAACCAACAAACTCAGACATTTTCAGTTATGTTGAAATTGTAGGATAAAGAAACATACTCCTACAAACTAATTAAGATTAAGGATCACATTTTCCCCCAAGAAAAGAAGAAATAAATTGGGCTTTTCTGCCTAGCCCAGTTTAAGGGCTATAAGCCTTATTAAAAACACAGTAAATAATGACTTTTCATTAATTTGATTTATTTAGATGTAAAGAAACTGGAGAGATGCACATCCTGAACTTATTATATACTCCAAACTCCTAAACTGCAGAAGGAATGGAGTAAGCATGTACTCCATGCTACAGGAGCAGAAACCAGTGTTTTAAAGGCTGAAACTCTTTCCTTTAAACTCTAACATATGGAAAAGATTTTTTCACTCTGCAAAGATTTGAAAATAAAGATTGATAATAAAAATGTGACATGACACTAAGGTGAACGTGGTAGATAATCCAAGATCCAAGAGGTCAGGGTTATTTCCTTATAACCTGATTTTTCACCTGCCTAAGCCCTTTCGGACCTGCAGAGCTTGTAATAGTCAAATAGCAGCAGCTGGTGTGGTTATCAGAGACACTAATTGGATAGACACATGGTGAGTTATCTATTAAATAGCCAGATGCTATGCTATAATATAGAGATAAAAAGAAAACTAAATGTTTTTGCTGCCATTTGTAGAATCCAGTGGTTGCAGAAACATTCAAATGGGGAGTTACTACAGTGCTTGGCAACAAGAGTTATCAAAGAGCTGCTGGTGTCCAAGGGGTCATGTGCACCTACAGGAAGGGGCACTCTAGTCTACCCAAGGGACAGGAAAAACTTTGCTGAGATGGTGATACTTGAACCAGTGGCTTCATAAAAACTGCTTAGGAGAATCTAAGAGATAGCAATGTGGTCACAAGTGGCTGGCTTTAAATCTGGTTACATAACATTTTATATAGGATATATATATATATATATATATATATATATATATATGATATATTGATAAAAATGTCAGTTGTTTACAAGAAACAAAATGTGAAGGAGGGCTGACCTATATTTTGAGGGGCTGATAAAGTCATTCCAAGTCTCTCTCCTCTCTCAGTGCTACAACTAATTTCAGCTGAGTATGTAATGATGAATAGAGGTTTATTAGATGGAAATTAGGGGCTAGGATTTAGCTCAGTTGGTAGAGAGCTGCACTGTAGTCTCTGAGGTCCCGAGTTGAATTCCCAGCACTGCAAAAATGGAAGCAGGGTTTGGCAATCCACTTCCAAGGCAATCCCGAAACAGTCAGCCATTGAAAACCCTATGAGGGTCACTATGAGTCGGATACCAACTCTACGGCACCTAACAACAACAAGATGGAAATTAGTGAGCAAAGGCACCCCTGGAAGATAAACAAGAAAGAAAAATAGAATAGAAGATTTGAGTCATAAATTTGGTGAGAAGTAGGTCTCATCTTGGCAGCACATTAGAATCCCTTCATGGACTTTTAAAAATTAACAACACCCGAGTTTTATTCCAACCAAAGAAAATCATAAACTCTGGGAGTTGGTCTTTTTTTTTTTTTTTTTTCCGCAGTAGTGGGGGTTGAACCCAGGGCCATGTGCTTGCATGCTTTGCAATTGCTGGACCACTGAGCTGCACCCTCAGCCCATTTTTTTTTTAACTTTTTGAGACAGAGTCTCACTAAGTTACCAGACTGCCTCTGGTCTTGAACTTGTGATCCTCCTGCCTCCGCCTCCTAAGCTGCTGGGATTACAGGCTTGTGCCACCATGCCCAGCTTTAGGAATTGGTCTTTACTAAAAGCTTCCAAGTTGGTTCTATTGCTCTATACTCTGCATTGCTCTAGCACAGTGCCTGTGCAGAGGTAAAGGAGGATGCAGAGATGGGAGAGGGTGATGCTGGAAGGGTAGGCATCTTTCCTTCAGGTCATTGAAATTAGGTCTCATCATAGAACTATAGTTGAGAAGCCTTTGTGGATTTTTAAGTGGAAGATGATGTGTAAGGATGGACATGTTCTATCATTTGAGAAGCAGTACTAGGGATGAATTAAGTAGGAGTTAGATGGGAGGCAGGAAAACCAGTTAAAGAGACCAGGGTATGTTGATTTCACTTGAGAGATGACCCATGCTACAGTGAAGGTGCAGAGAAAGAAATGGCTTTAGAGGGATTTTGAGTCCCAGAACCCTTATGCTATTCATGGGAGAATGAGAAAAAGGGAAAAGCCTAGTAAGAAAGCTTTATTTCAGCTGAGAAGTCTGGGAGATAATTTTACCAATCACCAAGACTCCACATACAGTGATGTTTCAGATGCACAAGGGATATTTTCAGGGCATGTGTCTGGGATGATGCTCAAAAGAAAGATCTAGGTTGGAGTCTTAGAGACATGGACGTTTGTTCATAAATAAAATATTGATGGTAGACAAGTCTTGGGTGAGAATGGCTCACCCTGTAGTGTGTGCAGAGTGAGGAGAGAAGATACCAAAAGATGAGGGAATGCAGAAACAGGGCTTTAGAACTCTTGTTCAGTTGAAGAATAGTTCAGGTCACATAAGAGCTCAGAGCATCTGACAGTATACAATACCACAGTAAATACAACTTAATTGCTTGGAATGTATGTTATAACATGGCAAATTAAAATGAGATCCATTTTGTAACCAATGAGATTGACCATCACCATCTCTCTTTTTAAATCTGAGAATCCAAATACTTTTTCGGATAGCATACTCTTATTTACAAATAGTAAGCTTAGTAAAACCATTTCAGATAGTAACTCAGGAATAGGAGTCAAGAATTGAAAAAAAATACATTATTTTACTAACTAACATCATTTCTGGTAACCAAAAACACCCCAAAACCATTATTAAACAATTTAATTCAAATTGTACTTGAGGTATTACTTATAATAGTGAAAAACCAGGAACAGCTTAGAAACTCATCATTAAGGCACTAATTCACAAAATAGCAACTTTTTATGTTAATTAAGAAAATAGGTTTTTTAATAAGTCTTGGCTGCCTTTGGCTGTGTGACTGTGGGAAATTACTAACTCCTCTAATTCTTCATTGTATCATCCATGAAAAGAAACTATAAAATTGTTAACATTTGTTGTGTGCTTACAATAATCCAGGCACTCTATATTTAAAAAATATGTTTAATCTTCATTAAACCAGAGTGAAATCCTCATTTTAAGGATGCAGAATCTGATGTAAAGATGGTTGAATGGGGTCACACAGCTGATAACTCTGTCAGGCAGTCTTCAAAGAGCCTTGCTTTTAGCTACTGAGTGCCTGGCATCTGTGAGGACCCAATCTATACAGATGATTTTTTTCAAGTACTAATTTAAAAGATAAAAAAATTACAAGAGAATAACGAGGGTGGTGGGGCTGTGGATACTATTTTTTCTTCTATTTTTATACACTATTTTTAATTATTTTGTCATTAACTTACAACTTTATAGTGCAATAAAAAATAAAATTAGCTTAAGATAAAACACAAGAATCTGAGATCTAATTCCACTTCTTCCATCGTCAGAAGTAGCTTACTGAGATTTTTACTTGACTGTTTCTTTAATAATCTTGAGTATGAAATGGGAATGATATTTAACAGTGACTTTCCATGTTTTAGCAATATTCTTGAAGGAAATCTATCTGTTATATTTATAAACACATATTGCCGGGATTCACTGTGATATTTCTATACATGTGTATATCATGTGTCAATCATGTCCATCCACCCTCTTTCTGTCTGCTTCCCCCACCACCAGGCCCCTGCCTAGTTCCCAACAATCTTTGTTTGACTTTCAGATTATCTATTTATTTATTTATTTTTATGTTTCTGCACATGAGAGAAAACATGTAATACCTGTCTTTCTGTGTCTAGCTTATTTTAGTTAATATGCTGTTTTCTATTTCTACCCATTTTCCTCCAAATGATAGGATTTTGTTCTTATTTATGGTAGAATATTACACTTTATGGCAGAATAGTTCTCTCTCTCTCTCTCTCTCTCTCTCTCTGTCGCTGTGTGTGTATGTGTGTGGGGGTGTATAGAACTCCACACAATGGAGTTCTATATATACCACATCATAAAAAATACATGCCGTAGTAGTCCAATCCAGCAAACAGACCAACCTATATCTTCTCTGATTGTAGTATTATAACTGAACACAAAGGTTTTGCATCTTGGTGAGTGTGAGAAACAAACAAGTGGACACTACACCAAGGATTCACTGGCACAATCCAACATTTTTCAAAATCTTTTCAAGGTAGATGGCTGAATATACAAATCGATAAAGACTGGATGGTTTGCAAAGCATTGTGGCACACGCCTCTCATCCCAGCAACTCTAGAGGCTGATGCAGAACTGCAGTATGAGGCCAGAGGCAGCCCATGCAATTAAGCAAGATGCTGTTCTCAAAATTAAAAATTAAAAGAGGGCCTTAGGGTATAGCTTAATGGTAGAAAATTTGCCTAGCGTGTGTGAGGCCCTGAGTTCAACCCCCAGTACTGAAAAAAGACTGGATGCTTTTATCCAGGTATTAATGGGGCCTGGGAAAAAAGGATCTCAAAGAATGCAGTTAGGACATATATGTTGATACTTTGTAAGATTAGAATGTCACACATCATACAAGAGTTCCAGCAGAATTCATAAGATTAACACACTTCTGGCTAGAATCTATTCCCTTAGACACACACTGACCTGTGGCATTTGTCAATTTCTGAGAAAAAGGCACCAGTTTTATCAGAATCATCCGTGAGATAAAGAAACAACCAGAATGTAGAAATTCCCCACCTATGTTGACTTATCTCGATTGTCAACTAGATTGGATTGAGAAGTGTCTAGGAGATTAATGAAATATACCTCTGGCAGTGTCTGTGAGGATGTTTCCATACAGGATTAACTAAGGCAGGAGGACACATCCCAGCACCTTGCCACAGGCTGGGGGCGAATATGGACTAGAAGGAGAAAATCTTCCAGCTCCTTCATTCTCTCTCTTTGCTTCCTGGCTGCTCTGCTCCCCTCTACCCTCCCAATCCTGATGGACTGAAACCTCTGAAGCCACAAGCCAAAGTAATTATTTCCTCCCTGCTGTCATTTGCTCAGGTGTTTTGTCACAGTGCTGAAATTCTGACAAATGCACCATCTCAGACCACACGCCTTTTGCTAACACAGGGCCCAGGGAGAGGGATGCACACTTATACATTGATTAGAAATACTTTTGTTTCTTGATAGGCTTCAGCTCCAAGCTCTTCTTTATTCTTCTGTGCCACAAACTAAGCTGCCTACTGTGAGAGACAGGAGATTTGCTCTTGACCCTCCTGCCTTAGGTTTGCCTAAGGTGACTTTTGTCTGCATCTCAGGATTTATAATCCCATCACTGTACCTGGTAAGAAGAGACATGGAAAAAGTAAGCCAAGAGGAAATGGGCATTTTTTTCCTAAAGCCTAGAATAGAGCTGTCGTGGGCATTCCCCTCATGCTCTCTCATGGGCATTATAAGGGGTAGAGAAAGGTGAGGGAGACCGCATTCTGTTCATTTGATAGTACCATTGTCTCTCTCCAATACTGCAGACTGGTGGGATCCTTGAGGTTTTAGTGTGTGACACCAGACTGTAAGGGAGCAAAATGCGAATATGTAGCCACACTCCCTACTCATCCTTCTCAACACTGCCAGATCTCTTGGCCTGTCAATAAGCAAACAGGGTATATGCTTCCATCCAAGGTCTAGACAACCAGACATGATGGTACTTGAGCAAAGAATAGTGGGTTTCTGAATGGTGGACTTCAAAATTAGACAGCTTTACCCCCACATCATGGGCAATGTTGGACAACCTTAGGTCTTCCCCACAATAAGGGTAGAACCATCTCCTATAAACCCATCACATGGTTGGCAATGGACTTGGACACATTCTCTAAGAAGTCAGGACATTCCTAGAGAGAAAATAGAGCAGAAACCACAACATAACAAAGAACCAATCCTTCTTGCAAATTATACACATAAGTCACCAACATCCAGAGAAAAGAGAGTCAGGGACCAGGGCAAGGATGAGATGCTGCACAGAAACTGAAAGTAGGGAAATGGAGGTTCCTTTGTCCAATGCCATTCGCAGAGTTAAGACTTACTAATGCCTATACCTGTGAAGGCTAATCCAGCACACTCAACTCCCACATGGGTCCTCCTGTCTATGATTCTTCCTCTGCGTCCATTTGCCATGTGTCCCTCCCTCTGTCACATATAATTGCAAGAATTTCTGTTGGTACCCATTACTGTTGCTTTCTACGTTGTCTGGACATCTTTTTTTGTCTTGTTTGTCTTCTGTCCCTTCCCCTATAAGTCTTCCAACTAATACATTAAAAATGATGTTTACTGATGGCACTGCCAAAAGAAAGCTCCTTTCCACATAATGACCTGACTACTGGCAGGCACCACAGGTTTTCTTTGCTACTTAAGGCATCATCTTTTTCACAAGAAAGAAAGGCACTTTGTTTGTTTATTTTTCACAGAGCTGAGTAGTTGAACCAAGGGCCTTGGACATGGTAGGCAAGTGTTCCACCACTGATTTGTACTCCCAGCCATTTTTTATTTTTTATTTTAAGACAGAGTCTCTCTCAGGTGACCAGGCTTCCTTTTGCTTAAACTTGTGATCTTCCTGCCTCAGCCTCCTGAGTTGCTGGGATTATAGGCATGCATCATAACGCCCAGCAAAGAAGCACATTTTATTTTATTATTTTTATGGTACTTAGAGGCTGCACCTGGTGACTTCCATGTGCTTTGCGAGCACTCTGCCACTGAGCTTCACCTCCAGCCCCTTTTTAATTTTTTATCTTGAGACAGGGTCTCCTCAAATTATGCAGGCTCCCCCTGGACTCAAAACTGCAATCCTCCTGCCTCCATTGCCCGACTAGCTGGGATTACAAACAGGAGCCACCACACCCTGCTAAAAATAAATAAGTAAATAAATAAAGCACATTTTGTCAGACTGCTTTACTGGAACTTATTGTAGAAGCTTGAGATTTCTGGAAAAACAGTTGTTGAATCAGAGAAGTTCCACACTAGAGCCAGGTTACTATTGCCTCTAGCTTATAGACGTTGCCCATGGTATCCAGAATCTTCTGAATGATGGCTACCCCAGTTCCTCAAATGGTGTAAGTGTCTAAGGGGATTCTACTACTGTGGTTCATTCATGAGAATATTATTAGGTCAACCTCAGCAAAGCAAATGTTTGACCTGTCTATTCATTTGTGAGTTAGAAAATTTTCTTCCCCAATTGTATATGATATAATTTCCATGTCTTATTATTATACTTTTAAAAACAGAAATTCTATTTTAAATGATTTAGAAGCTACAAAATTTTTATTTTTCCTTGCCATTACGTACATTGGTTCTAAATGCCTAACTTTTCCTTCAAATCATCTCTAATAATTATGTTTTAAATTCAGTGAACTATAACTAGACAGAGAGAGAAAATGAGAGAAATAGAAACAGATGTAGCCTCAAATGGGAGTATAATTCTCATTTCACAAATTTAAGTATAGCAAAACACAGACTTGTTCCACTTTGGCAGAAGCCATTTTTCGTTTTGCTTTTCTAGAACAAACCATGTAGTAGGTAACCCCCAAATTTATGAATTTTCTGAGCAATTTCCTGGGAAAATAGAGACCTGAAAAAAAAAGCTGTTTTTCATTAAACCTCCACAAAAACACTGCCATTAAAAATAAGCTGTGATTAAGAGCTTGGAGTGGAGTCAAACAGCTTTGATTCAAATTCTAGCTCCACCTTTAAATGACTATGACATTAGGATTTAAACTTACATTCTCTGCTTTAGAATTCCATTTATTTATTTATTTATTTGCAGTACTTGGGGGCTGAACCCAGGGCTCTGCACATACTTTGCAAGTGCTCTACCACTGAGCTGCCCTTCTAGGCTCATTTTTATTTTTTATCTTGAGACAGGGTCTTGTAGGCTTCCTCTGGCCTTGAACTTGTGATCCTCCTGCCTCTGCCTCCAGCTTTGCTGGGATTGATTACAGGCCTGTGCCACTGCACCCAGCTTTTCCTTTACTTTAAAATGGGAAAAACAGTAGCAGTAATTTGTGGGTTAGAATGAGGATTAGGAGACTTTACATGTTTAAATATTTACAGAGTAAATGCTCAGTAAATATTTACTGGGCTGGGATTTAGCTCAGTGGGTAGAGCGCTGCGCTGCAGTCTCTGAGGCCCTGAGTTCAATTCCCAGCACCGCAAAAATGGGAGAAGGACCTGGCAATCCACTCCCAAGGCAATCCCGAAGCACTCAGCCATTGAAAACCCTGAGGGTTGCTATGAGTCGGATACTGACTCGATGGCTCCTAACAACAACAACAACAATATTATTTCCTCTGGATTGCAATGTCCTCATTTATAAAATAGTGTATATGGATAACAAGTGATTTTTAGTCACTTTTAGCATGTCCATTGTAATTGCATTAGAGAACTAGAACATTTCGAGTGCCATGGCTCATACCATATACAAAGGTGGAAGTTGTGAAGGTATCTATCTCTGTTAATGGGCATGAAGTTGCTTTAGGTCAGCAGAAGGAGCATAAGCATCTGGGAAGAAATGCTGAAAATGAAGAAGGGTAAACATGGACAAATGAGAGCTCTCAAGTACCACAGAAGCTGATGAGGCCATGTTGGATCTTGCTTCTGCTCCAGCCATCATCCTTCTGCTGGCATCCTTCACCTTAGTAGAATTGCATCTCAACTGGCTCGGGACAAGGAGTTGCTGAGGGAACTGAGGGAGCTGAGGCACCAGTTACTGTCAGTGATATGAAGATGTTAGTTCCTACCCTCAATTGCAGAGCATAAAGATATGACTCAATTTGCTTACCAAATCAAGCCCAAATTTTCCTTGTATCCAACCTTAATCCAGAACAGTACAGAAAAGAGAATTCTAGAAAATGTAGTTCTAGTTAGGCTAAGTACACACAGTATAAAAGACTGTACTTAGCAACAATAGAACCATTAAAAATCCCCATGTAAGTTATGTAGTATCAGAAAATAGAAGCAACACTGCTCTGGCTGAAACGGGTTAAAGTCAAGGAACCCAATTCCCTTGGCTTCCTCCTTATCTGCCTCCCATAAGCTACTCCCTCCCCAGAATTCTGTATGGTTTGGAAGCTATTTTTAGTTGAGCTTTTTTTCTCTGGAGAATTCAGATCAGTATGTAAAAATGTCAGATATGTCTTATTATGTCACAGAGACATGATATCAATTAGGCATCTGAAGGTCAAATAACATAATTTCCAGTCAAGCTAATACAAATTATTGAAATTAAATTAACTTTGGATTTCATCATTTTTCAATAATGATCCAATATTCCACTTTGAATAGTAGTATCAACTATGTAGCAAACAAATATCCTAACAATAATTGCATCAATGTTTTAGTCCAATGGTGAGGAATAAGGAAATAGAATATGGATGTTGTATATGTCATTTCTATCAATGCACAGACTCTAGGATTTAAGTATATGTTATACGTCATATTTTTACATGCACATGCTGTTGTTTATAGTGTTTTTCTAAACTACCATTACCTTAATGGTAAAGATATGAAATTGTATTCTGAATAATTTAGAACTTAAAAAGAAGATTCAAAGTATGAAATGATAGTTTCCCAAAATCAAAGTATTTGGAATAAAAACAGTTTCAAAGGAGACACACCCAGGATGTTTGTATATAAGTGTGTGTTTGTATATTTTCAAAGTTGTATAAAATTAACTCTCTCAAAGATTAGCAAACTTTTTCTATGAAGAACCAGAGAGTAAACATTTTTAGCTTTATGGGCCATAAATTCTCTGTCCCAAATAATCAGTCTTGCTATTATAATGTAATAGCAACCATAGATAAGTAAATGAATGGACATGGCTATCTCCCAATACAACTTTATTTATGGGCACTAAAATTTGAATTTCAGATAATTTTCAAATTACAAATTATTTCACTTAAACTTTTCCAATCATTCAAAAATAAGTATCATTCTTATCTCCTAATATTTACAAATCCATCAATGGCTAAATTTGAATCACAAGTCTTATCACCTCCTCACTTATTTTAATAGAAATCAGTAGCTAATTAAGAAAAGCAAAAAAAAAAAAAAATTAACCAAAACATTCAAATATCTAATGAAATTTTCTCATGTAGAAATTAGGAAATTCAAGTTTTCTTTTAAATCTAATAAATGTTTGATCATTAAAATACAATGATTAAAAACTAAAATCATTTTTGGTACTCAAAATTGCAATGCCTCTTTTTCACATCAGTCCTGAAATAGTACATGTGCTTCAAATGCATGCTGTTATGTTTTAAAAAATCTATTATTTTATTAAACAAGAAAAATAAATCTTTGTATTCAAATTTGTTTTTAGATCAATGTAGTTCTCTTTAAAAGTTAAGATTATTTCTTGGCTACATAGAAGCATGTCAAGAATAATTAAATAATCTCTTGTCACATCATCACAGCCAGTGGTTGAGTATCTTGCTTTTACTATCTTACGGAAAAATGAAAACCCAAGCATTCTGCCAATGTATTTCTTTCCCTAGTGCTGCAAAAGCCAGTTTGCAAAGCTATCAATTGCCATAGAAGCAAAAGCATATAAGTTGTAATACACAAAGTATGTCAAAACATGGTATGGATTATCAGATCAATCTAGCATGTAAGAAAGGCCTTGTCAACCCTGCCAGCTGATTATGACAGTGTGTCCCATGAGAAGTTCACTTTGTATTCCATCAGGAAATATCATATTACTGTGTTGATTCCATTATGTTTATCTTCAACAAGTGTTTGGGGCAATGTCATCAGAGACAACAATTCAAAAAACAAAGGTTTCAGTCTTATAGCAAAAAATCAGACCAAAAAAATACAGACTTAAATTTTCTCAAATGTGAACTAGAATATAGTTTAATGTTTATTCTTAGGGAAGAAGAAATGCCCTAGGAAGCTCATGTTAAATTTTCCTTTGTATCTAGCCATGCATTCTATATTTATGTTTTTTGTTAATTAAATAATATATACAATGAAAAATTCCAAATAAGAGAATTATTACTATAGAAGTCTAAAGACTAATATACTCATCTCAACTCATTTTATTTTTCTCAAATTCAGATTAGCATAAGTTACTTTCAAGATTTTTTGTCTTGAACTTGAAATCTTGATCCTTTAGTATTTTCTTATTGAAGTTGTTCTGTATCTACAAACATGGTTACTATGAATAAGCATTTATTATTATAGACCTCTTGTTTTCATTGGAAACAAGCCACATAAGTATCAGTTATGACCAAATAATATATAGAGAAAGTAATGAAAAAGCCTTAGGGTGTTTTAAGAACTGGATTTAAAAATAATATACTAGAATGTCAAAATATACAAAGGGATTTAAAGTTAAAAGAAAACATAAATATAGA
>VMDO01036690.1:0-14928 GCA_007922755.1 Pedetes capensis
TTTCTTTTTTCTTCCTCTCTCTCTCTTTTTCTTTCTGTCTTTTCTTTCCTTTTCTTCTTTCTCCTTCCTTCCTTCCTTCCTTCCTTTCTTTCTTTCTTTCTTTCTTTCTTCCTTTCTTCCTTTCTTCCTTTCTTTCTTTCTTTCTTTCCTCTGTACTTGGGGGTTGAACCCAGGGCCTCATACATACTTTGCAAGTGTTCTACCACTGAGCTGTATCCCCAGTCCCACTTTTTTACTTTTTTTAAATTTTGAGACAAAATCTTGCTAAGTTACACAGGCTACTACTTCTGGTTTAGAACTTGTGATCTCTTGCCTTTGCCTCCTGAATTGCTGGGATTACAAGCATGCACCACAATGCCCGGCTAAGAATACTATTTCTACTGCCTGAATTACTTCAGCTTTGTCCAGTCATTTGTATACTTATTTTAATCTTTTTTCCCATACTGTTGGACCTCTTCATATGTCAGGAAATCCCTGATTTTCCGATAGTTGTTGGTGTCAGTTTTCCCAGTGCCTGTGTAAATGGATCAATTGAGAATCTATGTCAGTAGGCATGGGGTAAAGTCCCTTTATCAGTGCCAAACCCCACTTTAGAATTAGCATTCTAGAACATGCCTAGTTTCTCTCTTTTTGCTGTTGTTGTTAGATGCTGTTGAGTCAGGTCTGACTCACAGTGATCCTATATACAACAGAATGAAACACTACCCAACACTATGCTATGCCCAGCACTACTCTTAGTGCTTCTCAGGTATTTATAGGGTTTTTAGTGGCCAGTTGTTTTGGGAATGGGCTGCCTGTTCCTTCTCCCAAGCCTACAGCACCCAGTATTCCCATGTGGTCTTCCATCCAAGTACTAACTATGCTGACCCTGCTTAGCTTCTGAGATCTCAGCTAGTGTCTCTAAATCACTTTGAATGACAAAATACATAGGACTCTATTTTGGGGCACCAACATCCACATGAGAAGCCTTAGCTTCATCCATACATATCCTTTTGCTTAAGAAAGAGGCAACCTGAATGTTCTGCCTGGTTGCTGGCATAGAAGAAAGGTAATTAAAGTGTTGGGATATAGTCTGGTGCTCTTAACTTGACTGACATTTCTTGTTTTCAATCCTGCCTCTCTTTCTCTTCACCTCACCTATTTCTCCAGTGGGGGTCCCTTGGGTAGAGTGTTTCTCATCTCTTTGGTAGCCCCTCAGTAACACATACAGAGCAGTAGTTTATTTTTCATTTTGTTTCAGTTTTTAAATATGTCCCCAATTTCCTGTTATAGAAATTTGTTAAAAGACTGTTGGTAACTCTTGCACTCTCTTTTCCTGTTAGTATTTTTTAAATCTGATAGTTGTTACCTTCATTTTGAAATAACGTTGGAATTACAGAAAAATTATCAAAATAGTAGTTCCTATATGCATCACCCAGCATCCCCTAATGTAAAAAATATATAGAACCAGTAAACTTATCAAAAGTGATAAATTTGTATTTGCATAATGCTGTTAGTTAAACTACAGATTTTATGTGGGACTGAAGTTTTTCTACTCATGTTCTTTGTTTTTACTCTTTTTTGTCCCAGAATCCAAATCAGTGTCCAGATAGAATTTGATGTCACACCTTTTTAGTTTCCTTCAATCTTTGCAATTTCTTAGTTCTTCCTTGTTTTTCATGGCCATGACTTTGGAAGAGCACTGGCCCATTATTTGGTTAACTGACCCTGAAGTTGGGTTTTTCTGATGTTTTCTTATTGTTGGATTTGAGGTTATCTGTATTTTAGCATGAATACTATAGACGTGATCTTCTTTCCTTATTGTCCAATGAGGGAGTACTCATGCTGATGTGTCCTATCACTGGAGATGTTAACTTTATTCACTTAATTAAGGTGGTATCTATAATTTTCATCATTGTAAAGTATATCTTTTTACTGTGTGACAACTTGGAGAAGATACTTTGATATACAAAAATTATGTTTGTCCTTAAATTTTGTCCACAAATTTTAGTATCCACTCATGAATCTTGCCTCCATCAGATATTTCTTTCTTGTTCAAATGGTGATTTTCTATTTCTCTTGGTTCTTCTATATTAATTCTTGTTGTTGTTGTTGTTGTTATAGGTGCCATTGTGTCAGATCTAACTCATAGTGACCCTCATAGGGTTTTCAATGGCTGACTGTTTTGGGATTGTTTTGGGAGTGGATTGCCAAGTCTTTCTACCATCTTTGTGGTGCTGGGGATGGAACCTGTGTCCTCAGAATGTGGAGCAGCACTCTACCAATTGAGCTAAACTCCAGCCCTCTGTATTAATTAGTTGATGTTTTTCCATAAGGAAAAACTGTTTCTTCTCCTCTCCATTCATATATTTATTTATCATACTGTGGGTTTATGGATATTTATTTGATTCTATGGACTATAATGCAGTACTGTCATTATTTTGTTCCCACAGTTGTCCAGCTTTAGCCAGAGGGAGCTGTTTGCATTAATTCTTGTGCACTGTTGACATGTCCTCATCCGTTCATGAGCATTCCATTCCTTTCTGTCACCATAAGAAGTTCGAGTCACCCTGTATTTTCTGTGATACAGTCTTAGAATCAATCACTTCTTCAAGGTTCTCTGGATCCTTTCATCAGGGACTGATATTAGAAAATAGTATCTAGGTAGTAATCCTTCTTTGTTACTGAGCTGTCATTGGTGTTTAGAAATGTAACTTGTCCAAGCAGGCATGTATGCTTTGTTTTCCATCTTCAATCAGAAAAACTAATTCTTCAGATAAAACTTTAAATGAATGCCTTACAGGATTTTTTCTAAGAAAAATTACATTGTTTTTCCCACTCAGTACTCTTAAAGTTCTCCAATTTTTGAGACACTAAGTCCATTTTGTGCTTCTATAACAGAATGCCTGAAACTAGACCATTGATATAGAGCAGAGATTTATTTGGCTAATGGTTCTACAGGTGAGGAAGCCTAAGTTTGTGAGCATCTGGCATGGACCTCTGTGTTGTGTCATCACATGCCAGAAGGGTCAGGCAGCATGTTCAAGACATAGAAAAAAATGAGTGGAACTCATCCTTTTATTGAGAGTCTACTCTCATGATAATGGCATTAGTCCATTCATGGCCTAGTCCTCTCTTAGAAGGCCCATCTATTAGTACTGTAACTATGGCAATGAAATATCAACATGAGTTTTACAAAGGACATTCAGACCATAGCAGATACCACAGATATTGTGAATTGACATCATTCTAGACTGGCATAAGAAGAAAAGTGCAAACTCTTCCATGGACATTCCCAAAATATTGCCAAGATTAAGAGATTTGTGGAGTCTTACTTTTATCAGTTTATCAGAAAGTTAGGTAAAGAAGAGTTTAAGGTCAACAACAAAAAAATAAATATGATTCACTTCAAAATTGAACACATCTTTAAGTCAAAGCAATGTTTTCAACATTGTTGTTTTTAGGTGCAATTGAGTTGTGTCGGACTTATAGTGACCCTCATAGGGTTTTCAATGTCTGATTGTTTTGGGATAGGATTACTACGTCCTTCTCCCAATTTTGTGGTGCTGGGGATTGAACTAGGAACCTCAGAGACAGCAGAACATCACTCTACCAACTGAGCTAAATCCCAGCCCATTTGCAATATAGTAGACACGTAATATATACTTTTTGAATGAATGAAAAGCTTACTGATGTCACTATTTATAAGCATCTGCCATATAGTTCTCCAGTTATTAGAAAATTCGCAGAATGTTTTGCAGCATAAATTGTATAACTCTATTCTAATCATGCATAGCTAATTCATTCAACAAAACACTACCATTCAGGCACAAAAGTTTGATGATAGTAGGCATGCAAAATTTAAGAGGACTGATTCTATCAGATACTGGCATTTAAAAAAATATTCCATAATTTTCTTATTTTTGGAGTGAATTCAAATGAATAGGTTGAGTTGTACAAGATGGAGCCTTTTGAACACCTTTGTAAAATTATAAAACTCACATGTTTGTAAATTCAGGGATGATCTACATAACAAATGTGATATTTGCTTTAGACAGAAACTGAATTATTTGTTCTTTAAGAGAGTACATAGGTTTCATCAAGCTAAATAGAATACCATAAAACATTCCTAATTCTGAGAGAACTTATTCCAGTATCTCAACAACACATTGCTATATCACTCATATGAAAATGATGAATTAATACTTTATGATACTTTTTATGAAAATTACAGTTTAAAAGTTGATGTTATTGGTAATGGAAAGAAGTTAATGAATCTCTTCAGTTAGTGTAGCTGTGTTACAGATTCTTAATTTTATTGAAGAAAAGACATAATGAAAGTGCACATTGTTGTTGTTAGGTGCCATTAAGTTGGTGATAGTGAACCCTATGTACAAAAGATGAAACACTACCCAACACCGAGCCATGCCTGGCACTTCTGTCAGTGCTTCTCTGGTATTCATAGGGTTTTCAATGACTGATTGGCTTTGGGGAGTGGGCTACCAGGTTCTTCTCCAAGCCTATAGCACCAAATATTCCAGGGAGTCTCCTAACTAAGTACTAACCAGGCCCAAACCTGCCTAGCTTCCAAGATCTGATAGGATCAGAAGCCATAGTGGTACAACTATAGGCAAGTAATACTAGGATTTTGCTTAACTTCACTGATGGGCAATTCAGATTTATGTGATTTTCCAATTGTTAGAAAGACTACCATAGAAGTCTCTTATATTGTATAATTATAAGCTTGAAGGATGGAATTTATAGGCTAGCAGTGAAGTTATTAGAAAAAATACTGAATTAATTTATGTCTCTCTTGATAATTTTCACTTAAATGCTTTTTAAATTTTCTAAGTGCATTAAGTTCTTGCTTATGACATGCAACTATTTTTCTTTTTCTTTTTCTTTTTTTGAGGCAAATTGTCACTAAGTTGCTCAGGCTACTCTTGAATTTACTATATAGCTCAGGGAGGCTTTGACTTGTGATCCTCCTTCAACAGTCCAAGTAGCTGGGATTACTGGTGTGTACTACCATACCACCTGCAGCCGTACCACTGCCACTGTGGTATATGATCTCATCAGATATCGGAATCTAAGCAGGGTCAGGCCTGGTTAGTACTTGGATGGGAGACTGCCTGGAAGCATCAGGTGCTGTAGGCTTGGGAGAAGGACACAGCAACACACTCCCAAAAAAGCAATCAGCCATTGAAAACCCTATGAATAGCAGAGAAGCAGGCAATAGTGTTTTACCTGTTGTACATAGGGTCACTATGAGTTGGACACCTTCTTGACAGCACCTAACAACAACCACCACCACCATGTCTGGATCAAATTTTTAAACATAAAATAAATATGTTATCATTGTAGAAAATCATGGAAATTGATGAACAAAAAATTCAAAGAATCAATTATTTTATTACTTAAGTATTACTATTGTTTATTTTAATTATTTATTATGAAAACACAGTAGAGATCCTACTACTTTTAAAATTCATGACAATGTGCAGTTTCCCTGTTTTATTAAATAGTCTTTGAAGTTTGAATTTTTATGAGGGTACACTAGTCTTGAAGCTTATGTTAATTTTTTCCCCTAAAGTCCTGAGGCACTCATTAGTCATTCTTTCTTAAAACTGGCACCAATGAGAAAGGGATTGGGGAGCTCTGAGAAGGCTGAAGAGGTAAGCGCTGACGTGTCTGAGTGGGGCCATCAGGGGCTGCTGTCATGGATGAGGCTGCCACATTCCTGGTGTGTCTGACCTTGGACTCACTTAACATTATAGTCTGGATTCTATTAAGGGAATTTCGTATTTTTCCTTTGCAAGAGTCACCCCCTACCATGACAAATATTTAAAAATATTTTTAAAAAAATGTTAGGAAAGCAAACTTTGTCCCAGAAGAAATTTATAGTTCAAATTTACACCAAGTTCTCACTAACTAGAGCAAGCTAGGTTTTTGCTAAAGCTTTGACTTTCCTCTGTAAAACATTAGTCACTCTCTTGGAAGAAGCAGGTTTTCTTTCTTTTTTTTTTTTATAGGCTGTGGGATAAAACAGCTACAGATGTGCATGTAATATGATGGGCTTTAGAATATACCTGCAGAGCATGTTTTTTTTTTTTTTTGAATTTGGAGGAAAAAAAGATGAAAGAAAAAAGACTGAATTGGGATGCTAAAATAACAGTGACTCAGTATTAAGGAAATGATAAGTTTTTGATCCATTCAAATAGTGTTTTCTTTCCTCTTTTTCTTTCTTCTTAAGAAGTTCTTGAGGATGTGCCAAATCGTTTTCACTGAACAATTTTTAAAGGTATTCACCATTTCCCATGTGTGGCTGTTGCTTTTTACTGTACAGGACTGTCCTGATGCCTGTGGCCAAAGAGTTTGATCCAGACATGGTTCTGGTTTCTGCTGGATTTGATGCATTGGAAGGCCACGCCCCTCCTCTGGGAGGGTACAAAGTGACAGCAAAATGTAAGTATTTCTTTCAGAACTTCATGAAATGCTATGATATCATAACATCTTTTAAGTCTTTAAGATAGACAACACCTTTTACATGAGTTCAGAAGTCTTTGAAGAGATGCTAGATAGTGATTCAGATACTATTTATTGCTTGGTCACATTCATGTCTCTGTAGAAATTGGCCTTTAAGAAATACAAAATGGTTTCCTTTGGTGGAAATCATGGGACATGCCAGAACATTTATACCTTTCTGGAGATTGATTTTTTTATTTGCAGACAAGAGTTGTAGGGCTTCTGTTTAAAATATGCTGACTGACCTGAGAGATCATAAGCCTAGAAAAGTTACTAGGCTTTTTGCAAGGAGAAGAGAAGTCATTGTTTTTATTCCATTTTACATGGGGTAAAAATAGATATTTTGTAATATTGTTATGTTCTTCTAGATGTGTATACAAAAATGTAGTCCCTTGTGCTCTAAGGCTCTGTACCATCTATGGGCTTTCCTCAGGGTCTTTACTGGTCTTTTGCTGTGTTGCAGAGATGAACCTAGTGTCTCTGTTCCTTAGCAAGCAGGCAACAAATGAAGAAATAAATTTTGTGTCCTATTCCATTTGAATAACATAACTCAATGGAATCTGGTGAAAAAAAAAGGCTTTCTTTAGGAATAAATTGCTTGCTCTGAATGTGAAAGTAAGAAATATCTATAGCCCATGTATACAAATATGTGCTAGCTCTATGGATATCTATAAAAAAAGAAAAAATATAAAATTACACTATTTTGTGGTATTGTATAATTTATACGGAGTTACAAAGCAAAGAAGACAGAAACAACCCAAGTAGTTTTAAGTGGGAGAGATGAGTTTGGAGTAAGTGTGCTGTATTAATTTGAAAAGAACCAAAGCATCATGCCAACCTTTGTTTTGAGCTGGTCTCTCATGTAAGAGAGTTTTCTGCACTCTAATTATTCCAGCAACATTGTTAGGTAGTAGCTATAGTAGCTATTTTTAACATCTGTTATTTACCACGAGTTCTTGGTGCCTTGTTGTCTACTGAAGACATATTAAAACAAGCAACACCACAAACACAATAAAAGCACATAATTTTGGTAAAATTGAGTAAAGAGGTGTTTGCTCATGTCAGTCTTATGATCCTTCTCTTGTTCATGGAACGCAGCTCAAATAGAATTTAGTCTTTCCATTGCAGATAAGTTTCATTTTGGGTCAAAACTCGGGAATAGTTTAGTTTAAATAAAGAAAAATATAGTTATAACCAAAATTAAGAAAAACATAAACAATACAGAACACATGGAAAACAAAGGCAGAAATCTAGAAAAGGTGCTCTTTGCCATTAAATTCAAGATTCTTAAGAGGGAGAAATGTGTCTTTGTGTCTTCCTCCTGGCCAAGGGGACAAGTTTTAACATGTCCACTCTCAAAGCTAGCTAGAAAAGACTAACCTTTCTGTTTCTTCCAAATCAAATTCAAAGCTCAAATGTTATATCAAAAGATAGAGTAAAAAGTAATAGTAGCATGATTTCTTTTGATTATACATGTAAGAAACATGGGTTCTACCACTTTTGCTTTAGAACTGTGTTAGCTTTCTATTACTATAATCAAATACCTGAAACAATAAACTTATAAAGAAGGAAAGGTTTACAGTTTCTGGGTCACAGTTTTGGAGGTTTCAGTCCAAGGTCAGTTAGCTCATTGCTTTTAGGCCTGTGACAAGGCAGCATATTATGGTGGGGAGCATGTAGCACAGCAAAACTAGTCACTTCATGGCCAGGAAGCAGAAGAAGAGTGGACCAATTCGTTTCAAGGGCATGCGTCCAGACACCACCTGAAGGCCTCCCACTAGGCCCCACCTTTTAAAGTTTCTAAACCTCCTAATACTGCCATGCTGGGGACCAAGCCTTTAACACCTCAGACTTTGGGGGGGGCGTATTTCAGATTCACACTATAGCAAGTACAATGTAATAAAACTTTGAATATTTTAAAATCTATTTACAGATATTTATATCCATTTGGGGAGAAGCTTTTCATTGCTTTGTACTCCACAATAAACTTGAAGATAAAATCCTTCCCCCTTCCCCACCCCTCCTAAACTCTGCATGTCTGTTTCTTCCCCTGAATATATATCTTTTCTACAAGAGACCATGTGATTTCATGTCAGGTGCTTATTTGCAGAGAAAAAAGCAAAAAGGCATAAGTTTTAAGTAATATTATACTTACTTTTTCATTGAATATTTGTTATTCAATAAAGAAAAGGCATATCATGAGAAAAGAGGATCATAGACTCCAAGCAGCATATAGTGGAGGGTATCCAAAAACAGTTCACATATTTCGAAGAAATTTTACCATCTGAAATAATTGGGTTTAAAACTAATGTGCTGATCTTGAATTTTAATTATGTAAAATCACATGAAATATTTACCGAATTTTTTCATTATGGGCAAAGTCATTTCATCAAATTCGTGAGAATGGAGAGTTTGGATGAGCACTCTAACAGGCTATACTGGTGTCCAGGACTCTGTCTCCACAATAGTCTGTGATAGCATTAACAATAGAGCCTCACATCTGGGCAGCTCATGTGGGCTCAATTTGCTAACTCTAGTGTTTAGAGGCCTGCAGCTGTAGCCCTGTGGTATCCGATCCCGTCAGATCTCGGAAGCTAAGCAGGGTCAGGCCTGGTTAGTACCTGGATGGGAGACCGCCTGGGAACACCAGAAGCTGTAGGCTTGGGAGAAGGACCTGGTAACCTCCTCCCAAAAATCAATCTGCCATTGAAAACCCTATGAACAGCAGAGAAGCACTGACAATAGTGTTTCCCCTGTTGTACAGAGGGTCGCTATGAGTTGGATACCGACTCGACAGCACCTAACAACAACAACAACAAGTGTTTAGAGAGGCCACCACACTAACTGGGTAGAAGTGAAATCACAAGTAGCTCTATAGTTTCTCCAAATGGCTTGCCACTGGCTTTCCTTGTTTGCTTTCTAACCTCCTGGCAGATGTGTTTCTCTTACTTTGGTCTGGAAGTTCTAGGCAGGCAATTAAAATTGGTTTCTCACTGCTCCATGCCAGAAATCACCCTCCATTTGCAAAGAGCTCCAAAACAACTAGAAATGGGCTAAAAATCTAAGTAAACTCTAAGTTGGAGATACAGAAGCAAATTCCCCTCCTAAAATTGTCCAATGCTAGCTAAACTCATCCCTACTCCAAGTAGACTAATGATTTTAGTGAGCCATTTATTATCATGTCAGATATTCTGAACTTACACTTCCTTGGTATATTGAATCAATCTTCTAAAATAATTTGGTTTGATATCTCTGAAAGGAAAAGAGAGATGAAGTCAAGCATCATAAGTTTTTGTTTATTTTAAACATCTAATTAGCTGCCTGGTTTTTAGAAAATGAAATAGTTTTTAAAAAGGAAAGCAAATGGTTGGTGCTGTGACAAGAGTCTCAGACTAAATATAGAGATTATTTAAAATTAAATATGATTCATGACTAGTGAGATTCTTCTTTCCTCTCTTCTCCCTCATTTCTTTATTTATAATGTTATTTTCTGTGAAACTACAGCAAAAATATTGGGAATTATACTGAAGTTTTAAATAAAGTCTCTGAATTACTTATTTAGAATCTATGTTCTTCTCTCAATTAAGGACCAGGGTTAAGTTCCAAGCTAAAAGGAATAAGTAGCTTTGTTTCCTGCCGTAAATCTAGTATCAAACATTACCTTTAAGTTATCAGTTTATCTTTCTAAATATTCTTGCTCAGATCTAATTGTCTTCAGGTTACAGTTTCAGAAAATTGCCATGACAACATAGTGCCATGTTTAAACAAGAAAATTGATTCACCATAGTGCAGCTCCCCCTGGCTTTACAGTATCATCAACTTAAAAACAAAAATATTTCTTTAGTTCAAATTCATTCTACAATATACACAATATACATATTTTTCTACTTTTTCAACACACATATACCCTCTCTGTTTTCACTGGTGTTATGAAATGAATTCCTATGTGTAAATTGCTTTAACCATGTGAGTAAGCATTTTTTTGTTTGGGTTAATATAAAAGTCATTGTGAGATGATAGCATGCCTGACTTAAAATATATTCATTGTATAAATGTATAAAATTTACGCCTTTTATAAACATTTAACAGTCCTTGAGAAACTATTTTCCTTACAGAATACACAGGGTTATTTTAACAAGTCAGAGTTAGGGGGAAAACATCAAATAATATATCTTACAGGTTCAAATTACTATCATCCCCTTGACAGAAAGGTACCCTTTCTAGTAATCTTCTCACTCCCTGCTCCCTCCCCTGTGACTGTGTATGATATGGAAAGATCCCTCTTTAGGAACAGACACCTGTATCAATGAATTCATACTTAGCTGTGAGTTATGCCTGAGAAATTAAAAGATTGCATGGCTAGTCAGTCCATCAAAGATAAGAAGTTTCTAAAAAGTTGAATGCTGATCCAATCAATATACTTATACAAGGGTATGCAGTTCAAAATGCTCTCCGTATACACATTTTATTGGTCCATAAAGTTGAATATAGACCAAAAAAGAATTAAATATATTTTGATGAAGTTAACTTCCTTTTTTATTCATTCTTTTCTCACCAGTGACTCTATACTTGGCTTTAATTGCTGAGAGCTATCCTAAAATTCTAATTTTCTCATTATCAAAACTATAAAGAACCTGATCACATTTACTTATGTGAGATTATATCTTTTTTAAAAGTCAGTGCATTTCAACTAATATGGTAGGTCTTTTTTTTTTTCCTATAATTGGAGGACGAGTGTCTCATCTTATAATAGAATGTCAGGCCACAGGACACAAGTGCAGAAGAAAAAGAGTATCTGAAAGATACATGACAGTTCACACTTTATGAAGTGTCAACCTTAAACCATATCTGCTTCTGTTCTTTTAGATAATGTGTTTCATTATGTTTTCATACATGTTTATCATGTACTTTGATTATAGTCACCCATCCATTACTCTTGCCATTTTTAATATGCTAATGCAGAATAAATTATCCAGTATTGTCTTTTTAAACAATTGAGCTATCTAAACACAGTTAAGAATCAGGAAAAATCATAGACAAAAATATTACCCAATCTAATTCAATAGCACATTAAAAGGATCATTGAGCATGATTAAATGGAATTTATTCATGGAATGAAAGGATAGTTCAACATAGGCAAATCAATAAATGTGATACACCATGTTAACAGAATAAAGGACAAAACCATTTGATCACCTAAACAGATGCAGAAAAGACATTCATATCATGATAAAAAAGAAAAAACCCTCAACAAATCAGGTATAGAAGGAATGTGCCTCAATGCAACAAGGACCATTTATGAAAACCTCTTAGGTGATATGATAGTCAATGGTTAAAGTTGAAAGCTTTTCCGGTAAGATTAGGAACAAGAGCCAAGCACTATGGTACTCACCTATAATACCATTGTCTTGGGAATGTGAGGCAGGAGGATTATGAGTTGGAGACTAGAGGCAGCCTGCTTAATTTAGTGGTGACCCTGTCTCAAGATTAAAAATCATGGCCTAGGAATACCACTTAGTGGTAGACCATTTGCTTAGCATGCACAAGAGCCTGCAAGGAAAAAAAAAATAAGAACAAGATGAGGATGCCCATTTTGCCATTTGTGTTCAACATGCTACTGAAATTCCTAACCAGAGTAGTTAGACAAGGACAAGAAAGGAAAGGTGTGGCTATCAGAAAGGAATAAGTTGTCTCTGTTTGCAGATGGCATAATCTTATATATGTAGAAAGCCCTAATGTTGTTGTTGTTGTGTGCCATCGAGTCGGTATCCGACTCATTGCGACCCTACATACAACAGGCGAAACACTATTGTCAGTGCTTCTTCTGCTGTTCATAGGGTTTTCAATGGCAGATTGGTTATTGGGAGTGGGTTGCCAGGTCCTTCTCCCAAGCCTGCAGTATCTGGTGTTCCCAGGCGGTCTCCCATCCAAGCACTAATCAGGCCCGACCCTGCTTAGCTTCCGAGATCTGACAGGATCGGATGCCACAGGGCTACAGCTGCAGGCAGAAAGCCCTAAAGCATCCAGTAAAAAAACTGCTAGAACCAATAAATAAACATGATGAAATTGCAGGACATAATTATCAATATATAAAAATCACTAGCATTTCTATGGACTAATGACAAACTATCCAAAAAGTAAATCAAGAAAACAATCCCCAAGTCTTAATTTGGACCTGAACCCCTAGAATGACCACAAGCTCTTGTAGACTATTTTCTTGACTGAAAAGGGAACACGGATTTCATTCTGGTAGTGTTACTTTTTATTGATACTAGAATAATGCCTACTAGAAATCATTGAGTGTTTACTCTTTGAGAGGCACTATGATCAGTATTTCTCTACATTATCTAATTTCGTTTATTTCTCTATATCATCTAAATTCATTTTTATTATAAAATGAGATAATATATGCAAAGTATCCCTTTTATATTTTTGTAATAATATTAGTAATAATATTATTATACTTTTGATTTTATTGCCATGAAATCATTAAAGAGGATTTAGAAGTCATTTAAATTTCTAATTTTAGAAAAATTAAATGTCTTGCTCAAGTTATAGAACTAAAGAATAACAAAACCACAACCTGATCTTATGTCTCTTGATTTCCACCTTCATTTACTGTCCACTAGGATTAGTGATTTAAGTAAAATATCCCAAATAAATGAGTAGTGTTTAATTACTGTAGAAGCTTATTCTGAATTGTGAAGATATAGAAAATGAAAGAAATTTTCCCAACAAGGAGATTCTTATTTGAATAAAATTTTCTAAATCAAAAAAGTTATGCTATGTTACCAGTTTGCAGACTACATTCCCTGTTTTTCATAGAGCATTCTGTGCAACAACCAGTCAGGGTCTTACTCTTTGACTTAATATTGCTGCATACTAGTATGTCCCTTTCTTATAACCTCAAGCAAGTACATGGCCCCCTGTAAAGAAAGGAGGAAGTAAATTTGCAAGGTGATTATGAATTTATTGAATATATTTCACTTGTATATGTAAAAGCTAACATAAATAAGCAACATAGCTAATTAAGAAGAAAAAATATCAGCATATACAAAAATGACATATCTTAGATTTGGGAATGATTTTTATTTCTAAGTAAGAACTTAAGAACTAAAAGATTTATTCAAGTGAATGAGTACTCTATGTTTTACTATTATGTTTCCTTCATTTTCTCATTCAATTGCTTGTTTCATATACTACATGACAAACTCAGAAACCAATTTGCAGAAGAATCTTTTCCATCTGCAGTGTTTAGATACAAATGCCATAAAACAATTCTTAGGCTAGGATGACTATTGCTTAACTGTGAAGAGCAAAATTACTATAATTTTACCATAACTGGGACTAGATCAACATTGCTCATGAAAAGAACACACAGAAGCAAAATTTGCCCTGAAGGAGGATGACAGCTATGTTAAAATGTATACTGAATTTCGTCAACACAGAGGAATACTTCTTCAAATTTTAACATGTATGAAGCTGGGATACTTTTTACATTCAATGACATTTCACTATCAAATTGGCCATGTTTTCTTATTTTGATAGTGATATGTGAATTAACCCCCACACATCTGTCAGTTTGCCGCACTGTGGGGGCTTGTGTGTTGTGATGAGGCTGAGAGCTCTGCCACTGTAACCTCGGACATGAACAAGGTTACCCATGGTGGACAGGTTTTCAGCTGAGCTTCCAGACTAAGACAGACTAGGGAGTATGACCTGGTGAGCCACGCCCAAAACAACTAGCCATTGAAAACCCTGTGGATAGCAAAGAAACACTGTCAGATACAGTGCCAGAAAATGAGCACCCCAGGTTGGAAGGCACTCAAAAGACTACGGAGGAAGAGTTGCCTCCTCCAAGTAGAGTCTACCATGACACCAGAAATGGAGTAAAGCCCCAGGGTGCTCAACTTGCTGATGTGCCATGACTCAAAATGAGGAGAAACAACTGTAAACATCCATTAATAATTGGAACATGGAATGTATGTAGTATGAATGTAGGAAAATTAGAAATCATTAAAAGAGAAATGGAGCGCATAAACATTGACATTCTAGGCATCAGTGAGCTCAAATGGACCGGCATAGGCCATTTTGAGTCAGACAATCATATGGTCTACTATGCTGGAAATGATAAACTAAAGAGAAATGGGGTTGCATTCATCATCAACAAAGACATTTCAAGATCTGTCATGAAATACAATGTTGTCAGTGATAGAATAATATCTATACGCCTACAAGGAAGGCCAGTTAATATGACTATTATTCAAATTTATGCACCCACCACTAAGGCCACAAATGAAGAAAGGGAAGACTTCTATCAGCTTCTGCAATCTGAAATAGATCAAACATGCAATCAAGACATACTGATAATCACTGGTGACTGGAATGCAAAGGTTGGAAACAAAGAAGAAGGCTCAGTAGTTG
>VMDO01036691.1:0-14933 GCA_007922755.1 Pedetes capensis
TTTTTTTTTTTTTTTGATTGCTGAGTAGTATTCCATTGTGTATATGTACCATAGTTTTTTTATCCATTCTTCTGATAAAGGGCACTTTGGTTGATTCCATATCCTGGCTATTGTGAAAAGTGCTGCATTGAACATGGAGATGCAGGTGTCTCTGTGGTATGATGACACATCTCCTTTTGGGTAAATTCCCAATATTGTGATAGCTGGGTCATACAGCAGATTAATTTTTAGTTTTCTAAGATACCTCCATATTGATTTCCACAGTGGTTGGACCAATTTATAGCTCCACCAGCAATGTAAGAGTGTTCCCTTTTCTCCGCAACCTTGCCAGCATTTGTTGTTATTTGTTTTATTGATCTTGGCCATTAAGGTGAAATCTCAGAGTTGTTTTAATTGAAGACCCAGAAATACCTCAACACACCTATAGCCACCTTATTTTCGACAAAGGACCAAAGCAATAAACTGGAGAAAGGATAGCCTTTTCAATAAATGGTGCTAGGAAACATGGACATCCACATGCAGAAAAATGAAAACCAACCCACATCTCTCAATATGCATGAGAGTTAACTCAAAATGGATAAAAGATCTCAACACAAAACCAGAAACTTTAAAACTTATAGAAGACAAATAGGCAATACACTCCATCATATAGGCATAGGAAAAAGTATTTCCTTAAATACTTAAATACTATTTCCTTAAAAAGTATTTCCAATTGCTCAAGAAATTGCAACAAGAACAGATAAATGGGATTACATGAAATTAAAAAGCTTCTGTACAGCAAAAGAAATAATTAACAGAGTCAAGGAAATCCCCACTGAATGGGAAAAAAATTTTCGCATCCTATACATCAGACAAAGGTCTAATTATCAGAATTCATAAAGAACTCAAGAAAAAAATTCCCAAGAAAACAAATAACCCAATACACAAACGGGCAAAGGAACTAAATAGACAGTTCTCAAATTAAGAGGTCCATAAAGCCATGAAACACATGAAAAAATGTTCAATATCCCTAGCCATTAGGGAAATGCAAATTTCACTCTTTTCATAGTTCCTATTATTTTGTCCATGAACTCTGTACATATGCTTTTTAACTGTTCATCATATCTGCAAATGAGACTTTTAGGTTTGTCATTTCCTGTCTTCCATTTCTTATTTTTCTTTTTTTAAATGTTGTCTTTCAGCTATTTCCTTATCCTGCTTCATGTTTTCAAGCACATATTAAATTTCTCTACAGAATACAATTACTTACATAGGACATTTTATATATCATACTTCCCAAATTAAAAATGTTCCCTTCTAATCCTTCTTCCCAAGATATATTTTTCATAAACATGTATTGAACCTTTGAGCCAAATGTTGAATAAACAAAGCAAAGAGATGAACTCTGCTGACACTGACTGCTGGAAGACAACAAATCTACCTTTGACTGATATAATTTTGTGGCTCAGGAGAGTCTCTCAAGAAAATTCTTCACTGGCTTCTGTTATTTGTTGTTGTTGTTGTTGTTTGGTTTTTTGTTTGTTTGTTTGTTTGTTTTTTGCAGTACTGGGGGTTGAACCCAGGGCCTCACCCTTGCATGCTTTGCAAGTGCTGTACCACTAAGCTGCACCCCCAGCCCATTTATTACTTTTTAGAGACAGGGTCCCCCTAAATTATGCAACTGCCTCTGGTCTTGAACTCACGATCCTCCTGCATCAGCCTCCCGAGTGGCTGGAATTACAGATGTGTGCCACTGTGCCTGGTTCAGCTTCTGTTATTTGTAATCACTATTGTTAGCTGCCCTCAAGTCACATTGGACTCATAGGACCCTTACAGGGTTTTCAATGGCTGATTGTTTTGGGATTGCCCAGGGAGTGGATTGCCCATTTTCCCTAGATTTCTAATTTACAAACCAGATCTTCAAAAGCCGTTTTCCCAGTTTGAGGTTTTTGCCAATTTTCTCCTTACAGATTGCCATGTCCTTCTCCCATGTATTGCAGTGCTGGGAACTAAACTCAGATCTCAGAGACTGCAGGGCAGCGCTCTACCAACTTAATGCCCTAAAAATCTGTCCCTACCACCTCACCCAGTAAACTTGGATCCTCCTTAGCTCTTTGTGAGTCATTTACCTCCTGTCCCTAACATGCTGTCCCTGTTCTAGCTTGAGAGAAATTGTTGATTCTCTTGGCCCTTGGCTTGATGTTTAGCCTACATTTTCTACTTGTTATCATGTGGACTGAGATAGAACATCTTCAGCAATAGCTTTGATCTCACTTTCAGACCTTGAATATCTTGGGACCTTGGGAATAACCATTTTTCTCTTTAGCTCTCCACCCAATGAGTATGGCCAATACTACCAGGTCACTGAGATATACACTTGTATATAAAATAAATATTTACTATTATCACACACATCTACCACTTAATTTCTATAGTTATTCCCCGACTGTGACATTACTCTCTTAGAAACCTAATGAGAAAAAAATAGGAAAAAAATGTCATATTTATATATGGTCATATGTATATCTATAATAGTTATACATATGCATTTCTCCTCTAGTAAGTTCTGGCATTCTCAATACCCCATTGAGTTCCCAGAACATATGATATCATTTCAAAGACATATGACAGAGGAACAATGTTTAGATTTCCAAAAGCGACACAAACTGAATTCTAACTGTAACAAACTGTTGTACTGAGCTATGTTTAAAAACTTTACATTTAGAAACAATGACACATGCTGCCAAAGTCTGTTTGGTGTTCTTTCACTGTACTATGTATAAAAGACTGTTTTAAAATCAAAATTTACTAAGTGATGAACATATATTTAAAATTTTGAAATTTGTGTGTTATGTAACTTTAAAATATGCATGTAGCAATTCATCTCTACAGTTCTGGTTTTAAAATTGAAAGAAACATTTTTTTAAATACTAATATCCTAGATAGCTCTTTGGAAAGCTAAAATAAAAGGCAAATCAGAATTTACATTAAAAAAAATGTGTCCAGTGTCTGTCCTTTATCTCCCCTAATGGACACAGAACCATTGTGAATATTGGTTACTCATGTGTTTTCAGGAATTATGTCATTGTTCTCTCCTCTACTTCACTGCAGGACAAGGTCTTTACTGCAGAATCAGAAAGCTTGAGGTTCTGCAGACATAGCTAAGTAAACCTGTGCAGCAGCAAAACCACAAGGCAGCTGCAGACCTGAGGGATGTGGTATTTCAGAAATTACTTGAAATTCTCAGGACTCCATAAGCTATTGCCCTTTGAATTAGTTATTCATGAATTTTATGAAAAGGGCAGAGTAGCTAGGGACCCATTTCTACGTCTCTTTTAACTTAAATGCTCCCAGGTAGAACAGACTATTTGTCTTAGAAGTCACTTATACCGAGTAAACTCCCACATTTTTAACTCTACATATCTGTGTAGTTAATAGATTAAACACTACTTAATTGTAACCTGAGTTTTAAACATTGCAATAATTATAATACACAGGCTGAATGAATCAATCATATACAAATATTTCTTAATAAGGATTAGCAGACTTACTTAACACATCATATTTCTAGTAAGTAGAACAGCTCTACACCCTGAAGGAATAAATCACTGATGCCTATTACTATCTCCCCATTCTGGACACACAGTGCCAGGACATATAACAAGTATCAAGCTAAACCTAAGGATGCTGGGATGAAAGACACTTGTTGCTTTCAAGGAGCTCACATGTAGTGAGAAGTGGATATTCATGTGGTACCTGCACAATGATAAAGCTAAATGTAGTGTGACAAGGAGGCAGAGATGAGAAGTATCTAGCCCTACCTGAAAGCTGCATGAAGAAAAGATCAACTAACCTGAATTTTGAAGCATGAGACATAAATGAATAAAGACAAGGGACTAGTACAAACACACAGCACCCCATGGAAATGAATAATGATTGAATGTGGCTAGAACAAGTCATATCTCAGGAAAAAGGCAAAAGAGGTGGTAGAGAATAGTTCTTAATTCCCACACAAGGATTTTTTATTTAATTATAGACACAAAAATTATTGACTGAGTTTTTAAGTGGAAACGTGATCTGGTCATAAATGAGGTTTTTCAAAAGACTAGTAAAACTGGAGACCAATCCAAAATAGGAAAGGTTGTGAGCTTTAAAGGCTGAACCAGTGAGGAGAGAGACAAAGGCGGGTGATTTGATATGCAAGGTGCAGCATACACAGGGAAATGGCAGATGCAGGACAGCAGATCTAGGGCTTGACTCACCAGACAGTTTATGTTGATATTCTCTAAAACTAGAACCATAGGAGGAGGAATAGACTTAGGTGAGATGAAGCCCTTTTCTAAGGAGCTATGAAATGCCAGGATGCAAAGTTTGTTTCCTGGGTGTGCCTCTCTTTCTGATTGCACTGCTCAGAAGCCAGTAATTTTCTGCCAAAATTATAGTTTTCCATCGGGTAAATAAAAATCTCTTCCTACCAAGAAAGTGGAGAAAGAAGAAATATAAAAAATAAAAACAGAAGAGCTACTTCAACGATCAGAGTGCGCAATGTGGAAGAAAAAGAAGGAAGTGTTAACTAAAGGAAATGGAGAGAGAACAATTAGCAGCAACCAGTGGGCCAAGCTTTGCAGCCAAACAGACTTGACTTCTGGGTGGCTGCAGTGAGAGTTTCAAACCCTTGTGACCCAGCAACCCTGAAAGTAAAGCTCCAGTAAGCAGCAGATCTCAGGCACCTCCAGTTTGTGAAAGCCTGTTTTTTCCCTGCTGGAGTCAGTCAAAAAGATAGAGTAGGCTGTATTTTATTCTTCTTTTCACAGATATAAATAATATACAATTTGTTGTTGTTAGGTCCCATCCAGTCAGTATCTGGCTCATTGTGACCCTACTAACAACAGGTGAAACAGTATTGTTAGTGCTTTTCTACTATTCATAGGGTTTTTAATGGCTGATTGCTTTTTGTTTTTGAGGGGCCACTGGGTTGCCAGGTCCATCTCCCAAGCCTACAGCACCTGGTGTTCCCAGACGGTTTCCCATTCAAGTACTAACCAGGCCTGATCCTGTTTAACTTCAGAGATCTGATAGGATTGAATGCCACAGTGCTATGGCTGCAGGCAATGTATACAAATACAGAAGTTTAAATGAAATAAGAGGGAGTATTTACATCATATTTGTAAAGTCATTCCTTCAACTGAGATTTAGAGAACAAGCGATAAACTTCACAGAAGTGTTAAACTCACTCCATACTTTCTTATCTAATATTTAAAACTTTGGAGATTTCACATAATTTCTGATTCCTTTTAAAAAATGAGAAAATCTGGCCACAGAAGGCCCATATTCCCCTGTGACATCTAAAACTGGGCATGAGAGAAGCTTCCCTTTTGAGGTAGAAAATGCATCCTTTGGAAATACCTTGGATAACAGTGAGGTCCCCAAGGGCTCATCTGTAGTCCTCAGTGTGGTGATGTTAGGAGGTGATCAGACATCTGGGAGATGGGGTGAAGTAGGGGTCCTTAAGTCATTGGGAGTCCTGTCCTCAGAGGGATTAACCCAGTTCTCATGGGACCCCTGAGTTAATTCTCCAAACTTGCTTTCCTCCTACCTTAGCCTCCAAAGCGCTAGGAATTCAGATGCTACTCCTGGCAAGCTCGGGTTTTTGATTTTTCCCTTTCTTTTTCTTTTCTTTTCTTTCCCCTCCCTCCCTCCTTTGCTTTTCTTTTCCCTTCCTTCCTTCCTTCTCTTTTCTTCTTCTCTTCTCTTCTCCTTCCTTCCTTCCTTCCTTCCTGCCTTCCTGCCTTCCTGCCTTCCTGCCTTCCTGCCTTCCTTCCTTCCTTCCTTCTACTAGAGGTTTGAATCCAGGGCCTCCCAAATACTTTGCAAGTGCTCTACCACTGAGCTATACCCCCAGCCTAATTTCACTCTTTTATCTTGAGATGGGGTCTCCCAAATCCTTGTAGCCATACCACTGTGGCATCAGATCCTGTCAGATCTTGGAAGCTAAGCAGAGTCGGGCCTGGTTAGTACTTGGGTGGGAGACCGCCTGGGAATACCAGGTGCTGAAGGACCCAGCAGCCCACTCCCAAAAAACAATCAGCCATTAAAAACCCTATGAATAGCAGAGAAGCACTGATAATAGTGGTTCGAGTCAGACACAAACTCCATGGTACCTAACAACAACAACAACAACAACAAGGTCTCCCAAAGTTCCTCAGGCTGCCTCTGTCCTCAAACTTACAATCCTCCTACCTCTGCCTCCAGAGTCACTGGGATTACAGGCGTGCATCACTGTGCCAGGCATGTTTTTAATTAATTTAAAAATATCAATATTAGGCTGGGGATGTGGCTCAGTGATATAGAATTGCTTAGCCTACCCAAAGCCCTGAGTTTGATTCCCAGCTCCCCTCACAAAGCAATCTATTAGTAGGAAAGTAGTTCAAGTCATCAAACTGGTTATATCAATAAATGCACTAAGTATTTATGCATCTTCATAAGTTAGATAATTTTAAGCACTGTCATAACACTAATATAAAAATCCAGAGGCCAGGACAACATGAGTAGCCACTGCACCACTCACCCTCCACATTGGGGCAAATAGTTTGGAGGCTGCACAGCTTAGTGATTCTCAGACGTAGTCTGGGAGTCATTTTAGTACAATGGAAGGGTCTCTATTAGAATGTGAAACCCTGAACTTTGATGCAAAAACTGAGAGCATGCCCAAAGGATATAGAAAAAATGAGAAGAGCCCTGAGCAAAGTGGTTGAATTGTCCCTATGTGCCATAAGCTTTATATAAATGAAAGGATGGTGCATTTTGACAAAATTTACAAAGGAAAAACACAGAAAGCACTCATACAGAAAACTTTATATAGATATTTTCCTTATAAGTAAGGGAAATTGCATATTAGTCACTGGCAAAATATTTCCAATTTATAATATTAATGTCAACTTTTGCATATTCAGAGGTTCATTGTCAAAAGTTAAAACAAGTCTCCTCAATCATACTATTTACTGTAAACACATACAAAGTCTTTAGAAATACACACCTCCTCAATGGTATTAAAAGAGGCTACTGTGTCCACTTAGTGGACAAGAATCATTGTTAACTATTTTTGTATAATGGCAGTTTCAATAGCTCTGTTATTTTTCCTTTTAATAGGCAGCATTCCATTCAGCCAACCCCAAATTCCCTCTTTACTCATACTGGAGAAATTGTGTTACATTTTGGTTTGCACAGTCACTGAGTTATGCCAATAAGAGACCACGCAACATTCAATCCCACTTGTACCAGTGACTCATTAGAATAGACCCCAGATTTCACAATCACTTTCAGATGAAACTTAACTCTCACCACCTAGAGTCCTCTCACCTTCTTAAAACATGTCAGTTAAAACACATACTGGTGAATTATTTCTAGTACATTACTTAGTAGCTCTATTTGACCAAGCCTTATAACACAACACACTCCATTTTGCTCTTATCGACTTATGTTTTTGTAGTTTGTATGTAAATAGTTATACTGTAAAGGTTTACCCTAAACAAACTCATAAAATTGGTGGTCCTAGGGTTTGTTTTTGTTAACTAAATTTCATAATATTTTACTTCCAATCACCTTGTTTCAAGCAACAAGTATTTCTAACATAATAAACATGCTTCTTCAAGTATATTTTATTAAATATAAGCTAAATTTTGAGAATTATCTTGAATTTATCATAACACATATAGTAGTTACTGGAAACAACAGAGTAGAGCATCAAAAGCACACACACTTTAACGTCCTGGGCTCAAGGCCAAATTCATCATATTACTTTGGACTACCTGAGCCTTAGACTGCTAATCCACAAAATGAGAATAAGAGCACACTTCTCATATGGCTGTTGGGATGACTGAGTTAGACTATTAACAGCAGTCACTTAGCAGAAGTCTGTGTCACTGATCTACAAAGCTGGAGCATGCCGAGGAGAATCTGCTGAGACAGGTGAGACTTCTGCCTCTACCCCAACCAATACCAGACTAGTGCACAGTTAGAGTTCTTGGGCCTGATTTTTCTTATGACTATATTCCTGCTCTATAAGCTGATACCATCACTGACATCATTATGCTAGCCAGTCATCTAAATTTACAAAGTAAAAATTGGAACACAGGATAAAATCTTCAAAAAAGGATCCTTCTAATATAAACAGGAAGAGTTCTTCCTCTTCCCTTTGTCACAAGAGAAGTATGTTTCTTAAACAAAATGAAGATGAGAGAAGAAAAGGTGCTACAAACTGATCTAAGCCCGTTTGGCCAGTCACAACTGTCCAAGTATTGTGATAAACATTCTAGTAGCCTAAGATAATCAGTAAAATGCTCATAATGAAATCAAGCCCTAGACTAGCCTTAGCCATAAATTCAAATATACATTAAGAAGCAGGCATAAATACCATCATGCCACCTAGTACTGTAGACTCTTGAATTCCCTCCCCTTTATCTTTTTAGGCCTTGCAGCCACAACTCTACATGAAAGAGTCACCATTCCAGAGGGATCACCTAACCTTCTAGTCAAATCAGAGGACAGTAATGAACCTGGGTGCCGAGGTGCACGCCTATAATTGCAGCAACTCAGGAGGCTGACGCAGGAGGATAACAGAGGCATCCTGTGTAACTTAGATGCTGTCTTGAGATAAAAAATAAAAAGGAGACACAGGGTGCAGCTCAGTGGTACAGCACTTGCAAAGCATGCACAAGGCCCTGGGTTCAACTTCCAAGTACTAGCCCCCCGCCAAAAAAAATCCTGAAAATATTTTTGAAAAATACTAATAAGAAATAATTTAAAAGATATTGATTTATATCACTTATTTGTTTTGTTTGGGTGTGTGTGTGTGTTTATTTTTAAATTTTTTTGCATTACTTGGGGTTGAAGCCAGGGCCTCACACATACTTTGCAAGAGCTCTACTATTGGCCTGCACCCCTAGCCCATTCTTAACTTTTT
Organism: Pedetes capensis; assembly: GCA_007922755.1. Taxonomy (NCBI): domain Eukaryota; kingdom Metazoa; phylum Chordata; class Mammalia; order Rodentia; family Pedetidae; genus Pedetes; species Pedetes capensis. The sequence goes on from VMDO01036691.1 coordinate 8,942, forward strand.
TTAAATTTTGAGACAAGGTCTCACTAAGTAACGCAGGCTGACTCTGGTATTAGATGCATGGGCTACAGCACCCAGCTTGACTTACATTTTAAACAAGAAACATATAAAAACACAACAGAACATTTTATAAAGCCAATTTACAGCAGAAAACAGATAATAATTACATATTTCTACAAGCATAAGTATTCATGTATACTAAAAACAGTTGTACAGGTATAACAGTTATAAGCAGACAAGCCATCAGAAAAGGTTTAGGTCAAAACATGAAATGTATTAGCACATATCACTATGGCTGGTAATGGTGTGCACTAAAGCTTTGCAACTGCAAGCATATGAAATATCTTGACAGACAACCAAAGTCTTTTGACAAGATTAATCAAAACCTGCCATAGGTCACTACCTCATGTACAGTCCCATGTATACACAGGCCAGTGAGCCTGGAGTTCTGATATCCAAGGCAGGAGAAGAAAACTGTCCCAACTATCTGAGAGAAACCAATTCACCTTCTGTATTTTCTTCCTCTAGGTCTCCAGTTGATCTGGATGGTCCCCACGCACACTGAGGTGGATCTTTCCCACCTGGCCCATTCAGATTCCCACATTAATCTCTTCTGGAAACACCCTCACAGCCATATCTAACAATGCTTTACCCAAGTAATGCTTGCCAGGTCTCTAAGTATATGTCCTGGCAAACATGATGGAACTATTGTGCACACAACTGAAAACATGGTAACCTCTTCCCAAGAACTTGGCTCTCTACCCCTCTTAGCCTTTTGTTCCTAAGGGAATCACAGTTTGGGGGGTTTCATTAGAATTTCAACAATGGGGTTTTAATTTTTTAAGACTGATTTTTAGGGACTTTAGACATTAGGGATTTTAAACTTTAGGAATTTTGATCTTTTGGGATTTCAACATTTGAAATTATGCCTTTTGGGATTGTGTCTTTGGGGATTATGATGGGCACTGGAATCATTCTTACTGTCGACTTGTAGACTGCAGACTCCCACTAAGGTCCTTCTTATATAACTGACCATGCCTACAGTGGAGAGTAAACTTGTGCACACATTATTGTCTATTCTAAAATATTTTAAAACCCAATAACAGATTGGTAAAGGAAATGAAGAAGGGATTTTGTCATTATTATTAATTTTGTGTTCCTGGCCACAGGTGAAAGACAGAGAATGAAAGGCAGAAGTAGCCAGACATCTAGGAGATATAGCTCTGCACCCTGTTATCTGCTCCAGGCACATCCACAGATGTTCAAGGTAATTGAGGATTTGGCGTGTATCTCACAGGAGCCATGGAAAGGATGTGGGACAGGGAATTGAGCAGTACATCTCCTCCCTTTTTGCTTCTGTCATTCTCCTTGCTGACTACTTTCTTACTTTTTCCTACCTCTTTGCTCAGGCTGTGACTGCACAGAGCAGAGAATTAGTAAAGAATCCCCTACCCTGGTTAGGCTATATTATCTGTAAGATGTTGGCTCATGATGGATCCAAATGCAACCCAAGCAGCCTAAATTACCCTTCCCTTCCTCTAACTTGTTCATTATATTCTGCTCTAGATTTTTAAATTACAGTAGCCTGTATTATTTGTGTTTCTGTGTATGCATGCATAAATACATTTATGTATTATTGTTGTATATTTATATAGGTGGAGGCTGGGATTTAGCTCAGTTGGTAGAGCACTGCGCTGCAGTCTCTGAGGTCCCAAGTTCAATTCCCAGCACCGCAAAAACGGGAGAAGGACCTGGCAATCCACTCCCAAGGCAATCCTGAAACAGCCATTGAAAATCCTATGAGGGTCGCTATGAGTCGGATACTGACTCAACAGCACCTAACAACAACAGCATTTATATAGGTACATATATGTATGTATATATGTGTGTGTATGTGTGTGTGTGTGTGTGTGTAACGATATATAAAACATATATTCATAATGTACATATAAAGACTTGTATCTATGTATACATAAAGGTGTGTGTAAACACATATATAAACACACATAACAACAGAACTTAAATCATTCTGTAGAATCACGAGGGAGAATTTTTAAAATAGATTGCCCTCACCCTACAGATATAATGAATCATAATCTCTGCAGAGGGCCCCAAGTACTCAAGCACGTGTGTTTTTTGAGGGGTTCCTCAAATAGGAATCCCTACTTGGTTCTGATGTATATGCTTGGTAAAGAAACACTGAGGAACTGTCAGCTTCCAGCAAAGATAAACTAGTTTTTTGAACCAATCTTCCTCCAATGAAAAAAAAAAAAAATTATAGTTTTTTTAAAAAGACCAATCTCTTTAATAACACCAGAGAGTTGAAAAGACAATAAGAAATTACCAGGTCAGTCTGAAGGAACAACAGGTACACAGCAGGTCAGCAAGCATGGAAGACACCTTTCCATGAATCCATTTTTGCTGCTATAACAGAATGCCTGAGACTACATAACTTTTAAATAGTACAAATTTATTTCTCACAGTTGTTCAGGCTAGGAAATTCAAGGCACCAGAAACTTTGGTGTTTGGTGAAGGTGGCTCTCTACTCCAAACAGCTCCTTATTGTTTTTCCCTCACATGACACTAGGGACAGAAGGATGAAAAGGCTATGACCTCTATCAAGCCTTTTTATAAGGATACCTACTGACTTAATTACCTACTAAAGGCCATACTTCCTAATACTGTTGACTTAATTACCTACTAAAGGCCATACTTCTTAATACTGTTGCTTTAGGATTAAGTTTCAACACGAATTTTGGACGGAACAAAAACATTCAGCCATGGCAACTGCATCTACCTATTCTGACAAATTTCAAAACCCCTGTGGACATGAATTTTTGCCTTGATGGCCTCATTAGTACAGTATGACTAGAATAAAACACCCAGGCTAACAAAGAGTAGTGGATCTAGTATGATATTACCCTGACAGAAGGAAATATAGATTTTTTTTTTGAATCCCAGCTTAAACTCAGGATTCAAGTAAACAACAGATTTATAGGCTAAGATAGGTGTTGCCAGAATCCCCAAAGAAACTCCAGCTTTAGCCAGGTGCCATGTCACTCACCTGTAATCCCTACGACTAGGGAGGATGAGGCAGGAGGATCATGAGTTCAAGGCCAGAGGCAGCCTGCATAACTGAGTGAGGTTCTGTCTCAAAAGTAAAAATAAAAAAGGAGATCAGGGAGCAACTCAGTGGTGAAGCACTTGCACAGTATGTAGGAGGCCCTGGTACTGAAAGAAAAAAGGAAAGGAAAGAAAAGAAAAGAAAAGAAGAGGAAGAAAGAATTTTTTTACAAAGGGAAAAAAATGAAACTCTAACCTTGAGCTTGGCTGATGCTAGACCCAAAGTGTCTCTGGGTACCTGGCAGAAGTAAATATGGATTCTTTCTGGAGAAAGTTGTGTTCCTTCTACAACTCAACTAATGTGACTGTATTCAAACATAAGAATTCTGCTCATTAGAAGACAATACAAAGAAAAGGAAAAGAGACACTGAATGGGAGGAGAATTTGAACACAGAAAACAGACAAAGGATTAGTAGCCTGAAAACAGACAGACCTTCTGTTACATACACATGTCCCCAAAGAGGAAATCCAAAAGGCAAATAAATACACATAAAGGTGTTCAGCCTCATTAATAATCAGAGAAATACAAAATAAAACCATAATTGATGTTGCTACATACTTACTTGACTGTATCATATTGAAGCCTGAAGATAGGACTTGCTAGTGAGAATTGAGAAACATTAAGTCTCATATCCTTCTACTACAAATATAAATTGGTAAAAAACAAACATTTCATACAGCATCTGGCCTTTTCAAATCAAATATCAAGAGATATAAACAATGCTCTTAGCAGCACTGTTTTAACTGTAGCCCAAACAGGAAACACCACAAATATCTACCACCAGCAGAATGAATAAATAAATTGAAGTTCAGGAACACACTGGTATATTACATAGCAATGAGAATAAACAAATTACACCTACACACAAAAACATAAATCACTACAGTAAATGAAAAAAAGCAAACCAAGTCATTGAAGGATTTATAGTGTGACTGGATTTCTATAAAACTCAAAAAGAAACAAGGCTAAACAGCATTGCTTAGGTATGTATATAAAGAAGGTAAAATTTTAAAGAAAAAGAAAGAAATTTGTGACTGAGAAGTGATAACTGGGATGGGAAACATAGGAGAGATACCAGTATTTCTTTTCTTGACCTGGTGGTGACTGAATGACTTTGTGCTTCATAATAATTCATTACAGCTAATTTCATTTTTATAGACTTTCCTAGTTGCATGTCATGGGCTGGAGTTTAGCTCAATTGTTAGAGTGTTTCTCTGAACTCTCTGAGGACCCAGGTTCAATGCTCAGCACCACAAGAATGAGAGCAGGACATGCACACCTGTAATCCCAGTGGCTCCGGAGGCAGAGGCAGGAGGATTGCAGCTTTGAGGCCAGAGGCAGTCTGAGTAATTTAGCAAGACTCTATCTAAAAAAGTTAAAAAAATGGAAAACCGACCCAAATCTCTCAATAAGCACAAGAGTTAACTCAAAATGGATAAAAGATCTCAACATAAAACCAGAAACTTTAAAACTAATAGAAGACAAGATAGGCAATACACTCCATCACATAGGCATGTTAGGTGCCATGGAGTCAGTACCCGACTCACAGCAACCCTCATAGGGTTTTCAATGGCTGTTTTCAGGATGGCCTTGGGAGTGAGTTGCCACATCCTTCTCCCATTTTGCAGTGCTGGGAATTGAACTCGGGGACCTCAGAGACTGCAGAGCAGCGCCCTACCAACTGAGCTAAATACTTCCTTAATAGGACTCCAATTGCTCAAGAAATTGCAACAAGAATAGATAAATGGGATTACATGAAAATAAAAAGCTTCTGTACAGCAAAAAAAAAAATAATAATAATTAACAGAGTCAAGGAAACCCCCACTGAATAGGAAAAAATTTTCACATCCTATACATCAGACAAAGGTCTAATTATCAGAATTTATAAAGAACTCAAGAAAAAATCCCTAAGAAAACAAATAACCCAATACACAAATGGGCAAGGGAACTGAATAGACAGTTCTCAAAATAAGAGATCCATAAAGCCATGAAACACATGAAAAAAATGCTCAATATCCCTAGCCATAGGGAAATGCAAATCAAAACAACTCTGAGATTTCACCTTACACCAGTAAGAATAGCCAAGATCAATAAAACAAATAACAACAAATGCTGGAGAGGTTGCGGGGAAAAGGGGAACACTCTTACATTGTTGGTGGAGCTGTAAATTGGTCCAACCACTGTGGAAATCAATATGGAAGTATCTTAAAAAACTGAAAATAGATCTACTGTTTGACCCAGGAATAACACTATTGGGAATTTACCCAAAAGGAGCTGTGTCATCATACCACAGAAACACCTGCCTCTCCATGCTCAATGCAGTACTTTTCACAATAGCAAGGATATGGAATCAACCAAAGTGCCCTTCATCAGAAGAATGGATAAAAAAACTATGGTACATATACACAATGGAATACTACTCAGCAATCAAAAAAAATGAAATAATGCCATCCTCAGCAAAATGAATGGAATTGGAGAAAACTATTTTAAGTGAATGAACACAAGCTCAAAAAGAAAAACACCACATGTTCTCACTCATATGTGAGAGCTGAATCAAAATTATAAGAAGGAAAAAATCCTATACAAAGATTGGATCATAATAAAAGAAAAAAAAGCTAAGAATAGTACTATTATAGATGGTCTAGAAAATTCATGTAATAGTTCTGACAATATAAAAAGAAAGTTCACTACAGAAAAAGTTTCTATCTTAAACAGAACTGGAACCCAAGTATATATAGAAAAATATTACCATAAAAAGACAAGTAAATGGGAGCGAAGTCTTTGAAGTGGGGGTGGGATGGGGGAGGAAGCGCACAAAAGGGTAAGGGGGAACTTATATGTATAATGTACAACAAAATGCATATATGGAAA
>VMDO01036692.1:0-14924 GCA_007922755.1 Pedetes capensis
CAAAGTGACATCTTTACTTTTCAATACTTTAAAGTTTTCAAAGGTCTTTTGCAACAGCATTCCCCAATCCAATGCATCTTTTGGGTTCTTGACTGCTGCTTTTGTGGGAATTGATAATAGAACCAAATAAAGCAAAATCTTGGACAACCTCAATCTTTTCTCCATTTATTATGAATTTGCTTACTGACCCAGTTGTAAAGATATTTATTTTCTTGATGTTGAGGCATAATCTGTATTGAAGCCTGTGTTTATTAAGTCTCATTATTTTTATTGTTCCTGTGGGGCAGAGGATTCAATAAAATTCTCATTCTATAATTTCAGAAGTTAATTTCTTCTTTTTATTTGAAGTTAAGAAAATCTTGTACAGATTTGTTACTTATATTATTATTTATTATTAACATCTAAATGGTATGGCACCTAATAACAATAACAATAAATAGTTGTGAAGCATGGACACTGAATAAAGCAGAGAGGGAAAGACTGATGCTTTCAAATTATGGTACTGGAGAATATTGAATATACCACAGACTGACAAAAAATCTAACAGCTGTGTCCTAGGAGAAGTGCAACCAGAGTGCTCTTTGGAAGCAAAGATGGCCAGCCTGCACCTTATGTATTTTGGACATGTTGTTGGGAGGGACCAATCTCTGGAGAAGGATATCATGTTTGGGAGAGTGGCAGGTCAATGAAGAAAAGGAAAACATTCAACTAGATGTTTTGACACAGTGATTACAACTATGGGCTTAAACACAAAGAAGATTATGTACCTGTTTCTTTCTGTTGTACATAAGTTCACTATGATTAAGACTTGACTTGATGGCACCTAAAAATAATAACATCTGAGTAAATCAATGCTGACTCTGTTCATTTTAAAAGGTTTATTTCTTTTCTGCCTAGTTCATTAGTTTTTTATTTATTCTTTTTCCTCTCTCTCTCTCTCTCTCTCTCTCTCTCTCCAGAATCTGTCTCTAAAGCTGAAACTGCCTTGGAACTACCCTATAGCCCAGGTTGGACTCAACTTCATAGCAATTCTCTTACCCTCTTGCCTCAACCTCCCAAGTACTGGGATTACAGGCATGAACCAACACACCTGGCTAGTTCATTAATATTACTAAATTTGTTTATTTAAACATTCAAACTATAATGTTTAACAAAATCAGTGGATTCAGCCAACCATGGATTGAGAATAGTTGGGAAAAAATGGCACACATTTCCTAAATATTTACAGACTTTTGTCATTATTCCTTAAATGATACAGTATAACAACTATTTTCATAGCATTTCCATTGTATTAAGTGTTACTAGTTATTGAGAGATGATTTGAAATATACCAGAGGATGCATGCAGTTGCTATGCAGATATCGTGCCATTTTATATAAGGGACTTGAGCATTGGTGGACTTTGTTATCCAAGGACATCTTGTAATAAATCCCTTGCTGTTACTCAGGACACAATTTCACAAGTTTGCTGTGATCCTTTTGTAATTAGGTAGAGAAGAGTGGACACATCAGCTCCATCCTCCAGAATCTGAGTTCTTCTATTAAAAATAAAAGAATCTGAGGTCATGGTCAAGTACAGAGAAGTGACAGCTTTCACTCTACTAGAGCATGAGACAGATGGAGACCCACCTGTCCTTGGGGTACTGGGCATGCATATTAGTACACTGTTAAAATCAATATAAGTGTTAATAATACATATTTTTTTCATTCTTACTGAAACTGCTCCTTCTTCTGCTTATTTTCCTGCCAGAAAGTACAGACATTGGGGAATGGGGCAATGAGTTCCCAACTGGGAGCTGTTGGACTCTCCCTTTCTACTCTGGCTTCTCTGAGTGAAAGACTCTGAGTTAAGCAGCCAGTTGAACCACTCTTATACCAGCACCAGATTCTGAACGGTTCATGGATGCCTGGATGAAGCCACAACTGTCACATCAGTGCAGCTCTAGTTCCTGAGGGTTCAGTGCCATCTGTGACTGCTTTAGTTTGCTATCAAAAACCCTAGTGGGTTTTAGATGATCCTGTGATCAGCTCACCAGAAGGGGAGCACTTCCTGTGCTGCCTCTACAGATGGACTGCTGTGACTGGGCAAAACAGACTGTGCTATAATTGGTGCAAAGGCAAGCCTTCCTTTGCAAGAGAGGTTTCTGTGGCTGGTGAAAACTCCTCTTCTCTGGCTACACAGCATGTTTGCCTCACTTAGTGAGCTGATTGGGAGACACTCTTCTGTTATGCCCATTGGTGTTGCAACATTAAGCTCAATAAAAGGCTTCTCTCAAGTGGTCTTTGCCTACTTTTAGGAATGCAGACTGAGCCGTGGTGGCAGCTGTGATGGTAGCAGTGATGGCAGTAGTAAGCCATGGCAGAGACAGTTGAACAGAAGTGGCAGAGACAGCAGAGAAGTCAGAAAGGCTGCAAGATCAGCGACTGGCAGCAGCGGTAGCAGCAGAAGGGCTGTGATAGCTGCCTCTTAAATGGCAGTAGAGGTACCTTTCTGCCCTAGCAGTGAGTGGCAGCTGAACAGTTTGAGAGACTGACTAGAGCAGGAAAAAAGAGGGACGGTGGATGAAAGATAAAAGGCTGTAAGAACCAGAAAGGAGAAACTGCAGGCACTGGTCACTGGAAAACTTCCAGAGAGCAGGTAAGTTTTTAGGACCAAAGATCTCAAAAATCCTAGGCTTGGTATCTCTACCACTGTCCCCTGTCTAGGAGTGAAGAATCCCAATACCTAGTCCTGCTCAGAAACCACAACACCAACTTCTATTGGGGCTGAGGAATCCTGATTCCCAAGCTTCTCTAGAAGCTACAATACTAGCTGTTGTCAGGTTCTGAGGAATCCTGGCCTTCTAGCCCTCCAACAGAGCTGTAACACATGAAAGGCTGAGGAACTGTGACCTCCTTGGACGACATGAGAGCTGTAACACTAGAAACTGCGACTTGCTGCTGCTGCTCCCACCTGTCACATGCTCACTGCCTTGAAATGCTAAGGGATAGAGATGCTGCCAAAGACCAGTACTGAAGAGTTTCTCCCTGCTCATTCACAATTTCTATCCAGGTACAGCAAAAGGGCCCCATCCAGCAGATTAGTGACGATGATAAGACAAAATTGTGTTCTTCATCCAAATATTTAATTTCAAGTGGAACATATGGGGCTCTGAAGGAAGAAAGGGAATAATCGTGAGTGAAATCCATTGTCAGTGTGAACAATAGGATATGGGATGTCTAGCCAGACATTTTACCTTGATCACCAGCTTTTTGCTGCCTCAGAAGTTAACATACTGATGCAGGAGTTGCTGAGCTGGGAGTAGATGGTAGAGCAGTATTTGACTTTCCAAGATGTGCAACAAAATCCAACATTTTTTAACATTAAGAAGTTAATACCACAGGCAGAGTGGGTGGTGCACACCTATAATCCCAACACCTAGGAGGTGGATGCAGGATGTTTGCTGTAAATTTGAGGTCAGCCTGTTCTACATAGTGAGTTGCAGACCAGCTGAGGCTACATAGCAAGATTCTGTCTTAAACAAATAAACAAAACAAGATAAAAAAAAAAGTTAATACCAGATGCCTACCATATAATATGCTGTGTTTCAGATCTTCTGTGTTATGATACGTTGGTGCTGTTTGTGTTTAGTATAATGGTACTTAAACTTACTGCATTTCAAATTATCTATCATTCTTGTCTATTACATAGGTTCAATTATGCACAAATCATGTTTCTCTATAAATTCCAAATTGCTAAAATACTGTTGGAACTTTGTCAAAGAAAACCTTGCAGTAGTCATTTAGTTCCCATGCAGAAACTGCACTAAAGTCGTTTGTTTTTAAGAATGATGACTGGATACACAAGAAATTTCCTGAAATCATGTATTTCTAGAGTGTGATGCTGCTATCCATTATTCTAAAGTTGTTTTACACGTAGTAAACACATAGACAGTATTTGTTCAGTAAATCGCATAAATGAAGTTTTGCCACATTGGTATAGGAGTTTAACTGACTGTATTGTATAACTGAAGTTTACATAAATAATAAATTTTAGCATAAATAGCTTTATCCCCTACTTACTACTTAAGTTATACTAATTGCAATACGTACATCTTAAGGATACTGGCTGGTTTCTCTTTGGAACATGAACTCCAAATTAAATATTCTTTTAACCATCCAGGCCTTAATAAAATCCTAAATATTGGATTTTGAACACAAAATTGATATATACAATTCTTTCTCAATGTAATATTTTCTACTCATTTGTAGCTTTATTCACTCAGAATAAAGTTATACTTACATAGCCTGTACTGACAAAATATAGTACCCAAGTCAATATTTTTCAAATATTCTCTTACCCAACAATTCGCATCAATAATGATGAATCATCATGGTAATAATTTTTATTTACCAGTACTCATTTCAGAATGGGAAAGACCCATATGATTTAAGACATGGATTCTTTAAAGTCACTTAGTTACAGATAAGTGCATGTAAAGTATAATGTTATATAATAATTTTATGATTATTATTTACAGCTTTAAACACAATTTTCTTTATATCTGTGCTAAGAAATAAATTGTGCCTTATTTTCATAATTTAATTTTCATAATTTCATAAAACATACTTTAAAATTTATTAAGATACTGCTTTCAATTGAAAACTTTTAATCCAGCTGTCAGAAAAGGTACTGACAGATTTTTGTAATATGCCCTTCTTATCTGAAGATAACATACTAAATCACTACAAAAATTACTAGCTGTCTCCGAAAACCCAACAGGATTTAGTTTTTAAAAGTTCAGACCCACCAAACACATAGTGAGAAAGTTATTCTTTATTGCCTTTTTCCCACTAAAGGGAAGATTGATTTTATCCTACTAGGATGTAAAAGGAGGATTGTAGGGAATTTAAGTATTATCTGCCAGATGTTGATTCCGTAAGCTCTCTTTTTAGCTTATGTTAGAGGCTTTTGATCACAGTTTGCTGGAAGTAAACAAATGGCAAAGTGCCTCTAATTCCAGCAGATGAGCCCCAGTTTCAAGTAAGTCAAAAGAGAAGAGTCTGAAAGCTTCAGTCCTGCCACCTCGTAAAACATCAGCCTTAGCCCTCATTATTGACCTGGGGTGTGTGTCTCCTCTATGCCAGAAGACCAGGACAAGTCCCTCACATTTGTTCCAAGCCACAAAGAGATATGTCAATGACCTCCAGCAGTTTACAGATCTAACTTTAAAGCTTGTTGCTTATTTAACTGAAAGTTCTGGTAGACATGGAGGCCTGGAGCATCAATAGCAATATCATACCAGAGTTATGACTGCCTGTGCATCATTGGACTTGATTTTCTAATATAAACTCAATTTCAACTGGGTTTAATGCCATGTTGTTGTTGTTGTTGTTACAGTTGTTGTTGTTTGGATGCCAACAAGCAGGGGCCAGCTCATAGCGACCCCCATAGTGTTTTCTTTTTTTTTTATTATTAGAAATTTTTAATGTACATCTTAATGTGTTTCATTTTGACATGCTTTTCATTGTGACATTTCCATATATGCATTTTGATAAACATTATTCATATAGGTTATCCCTTATCCTCCCCTGTGCTTCCCCCCCTCCCACCCTTCCCATCTAAGTTTCCCATCTAAGTCTTCTCTATCTTTTACTTAGTAGGTTTTTCTATATGTCCTTGGGTTCCAGTTCTGCTTAAGATAGAAACTTTTCCTGTAGTGGTCTTTGTTTCTATCTTGTTAGAACAATTACATGCGATTTCTAGTCCATTAATATTGACATCATTCTTATCTCCCCCCCCCTTTTATTATGATCCGACCTTTGAATAGGATTTTTCCTTCTTGTAATTTTGAATCAGCTCCCTCATATGAGTGAGAACATGTGTTGTTTCTCTTTCTGAGATCGTGTTCCTTCACTCCAAATAATTTTCTCTAATTCTATCCATTTTGCTGCAAATGACCTTATTTCATTTTTCTTGATTGTTGAGTAGTATTCCATTGTGTATATATACCATAGTTTTTTTAATCCATTCTTCTGTTGAAGGGCACTTTGGTTGATTCCATATCCTTGCTATTGTGAAAAGCGCTGCCTTGAACATGGAGATGCAGGTGTCTCTGTGCTATCATGACCCATCTCCCCTTGGGTAAATTCCCAATAGCTGGGAATTATAGCTGGGTCATATGGTAGATCTATTTTTAGTTTTTTGAGGTAGCTCCATATTGATTTCCACAGTGGTTGCACCAATTTACAGCTCCACCAACAATGTAAGAGTGTTCCCTTTTCCCCGCAACCTCACCAGCATTTGTTGTTGTTTGTTTTATTGATCTTGGCCATTCTTACTGGTGTAAGGTGAAATCTCAGAGTTGTTTTAATTTGCATTTCCCTAATGGCTAGGGATGTTGAGCACTTTTTCATGTGTTTCATGGCTTTATGGACCTCTTCATTTGAGGTCTACTCAGTTCCTTTGCCCATTTGTGTATTGGGTTGTTTGGTTTTTGGTGAGTTTTCTTCTTGAGTTCTTTATAAATTCTAGTAATTAGACCTTTGTCAGATGTATAAAATGTGAAGATTTTTTCCCATTCCGTGGGGGTTTCCCTAACTCTGTTAATTGTTTCTTTTGCTGTGCAGAAGCTTTTTAATTTCATGTGATCCCATTTATCTATTCTTGTTGCAATTTCTTGAGTAATTGGAGTCCTATTAAGGAAATACTTTCCTATGCCTATAGGATGGAAACACTTTTAAGCTGCAAATCTGGTGCAGGTGGAATCACAATCCCTGACTTCAAACTATACTACAGGGCAGTGGTTGCAAAAACACCTTGGTACTGGCACAAAAATAGGCCCGAAGACATCTGGAACAGAAGACCCAGATATACCTCAACACACCTATAGCCACCTTATTTTTGACAAAGGAGCAAAGCAAGTAAACTGGAAAAAGTACAGCCTGTTCAACAAATGGTGCTGGGAAATATGGTCATCCACATGCAGAAAAATGAAAGTGGATCCGCATCTCTCAATATACATGAGAGTTAACTCAAAATGGATAAAAGATCTCAACATAAAACCAGAAACTTTAAAACTTATAGAAGGCAAGATAGGCAACACACCCCATAGTGTTTTCAATGACTGATTATTTTTGAAATTGCTTTGGGAGTGGATTACCATGTCCATCTCCCATTTTTGTGGTTCTGAGGATCTAGCTTAGAGCCTCAGAGAGCGCACAGCAGCACTCTACCAACTGAGCTATACCCCAGCCCCTTGATACCATGTAGTTATATAAAAGTAATAAGTTTAAACCAAAGAGTTAAACCAAACAAGTGTGGAAAACTGTAGAAATTTACATCATGAGATATTTCTAAGAGCTTTAAAATGTAGTCAGATACACTTATTGCTCATTCTACACAAATCCTCACCCAAGTCTTGGGTACCAACCTCACGAAGTGGATGCACACGCTATACTAGATTGCTAGTCCCCCTCAGCTCTTCTAATTACTAGTTGTGCATATTCAGACAAATAAAACATCCCATTTATTTCTTAAGTTGGTATTCTATAATGTGGAGATGAAAACAGGCCCAACTTCATGGCGTTGTCTTGTGAATTAAATTAATTAATATTTTACAAGTGCTCATCAAGACACCTGGCACAGATAAACTTTGCTATTGTTAATCTAATTATAGTAAGGGAATGGGAGGGCAAAGATACAGAGGAAATCTAGTACACACTTTTCTACTCAGCCTGTTTAAATGGGTGCAGAGAGGAAACGGAAATTGAGAACACAAAAACTATTGGTAGGTCACTATTTGTTGGAGACACATGCATTGCAAGTTACTATTGACAGCCTTTTGAAGGAAAAAGCCTGCTTCACTCACAATAGAGCTGATTTCTTTCAGTTGCCCCTAGCAACACTGTTCCTCTCAAGTAGGTGGTTCAAAAGAACCATTGAAAACTAAGTTTGAATAGACAATGATCACACTTCATCACATCATTTTAAAAAAAGGCACCTAGAGACTACAGCTATTACAACCAAAGGAAAGGTGTAACAAATAGAAAGTATTTGGGAAGCATTGGCTAAGGATTTTGCACAGGAAAATGCTATCATGGACCTCTGCTTATGAATTCCATAATTATGAGTTGCTGGAAAAAAAATTCCAAGCTCTCTCTAGCTGGTTTACTCCGAAGTTGCTGCCTAAGAATGTTGCTACCAGAGACAATCAGTATTCAGGCTCTAGGTATTCACTGACAGGTTAAATCCATCTGCCATACCTACTCTGGGCAAGGCACAAATGGATGCCCATGTGTACATTTGCCCATATGCATGAGACATTTTCTTTAACATGGTCTGCCAGAGAGGCAGATGAATGTATAAACATTATTCTTCTGTGTTGTTGTTGTTGTTAGGTGCCATGAAGTCGGTGTCCGATTCACAACAACCCTATGTACAACAGACAAAACACTATTGTCCATGCTTCTCTGCTATTCACAGGGTTTTCAATCATAGATTGTTTTGGGGAGTGGGTTGCTGGGTCCATCTCCCAATTCTTCTATACAGAAAGGAAAATTGAGACAGGTTAAATACACATAAGACCTCTAGAACCAGAATTAATATCTGTTGGTAACAAATACAACACTTTCTTTGTAAGATATATACACACGTGCTAAGGACAAGAATCCCTCTCCCTCTCCACCCCTTCCTAGATATTACATCAGAGTTCCTATGCCATTTAATACACTGAAGTATTACTTTAGAATAGTGCTCCTATAACTTCCTGTTAGCATAGATGACAAAAGTACCATATCATCTTTCCTTGATGTCTAATAAATACAAGAGGGTTCCTGGTCCTGTGATTTCTCAATACCAGAATACCAGTGTTATACTGTATTTCTCCTCTAATACAGTAGTAAGCCATATAATATCATTTCTTCCCACACTACTTTCCTGCTACTCCCTCTTGGACCTCATTCCAGCCACAGGATTGTAGCTAAATATATAATGTGAGTGCTGCCAAATCCATTACAGTGATTTTATTTTATATAGTTGTTTTATTTCATAATAAATATACATGGAATATACAGGATGTATGTGACCCTCTTGTATATATGCCTATAATGCCTTGCTTCTATATTTATATGGCTGTTCTTGGCTTGGATATAAACATTTGACACATGGTACAAATTTAACAAATACTGGTTGAAGGGACAAAAGTCCAAATATTTTGCTGTCTGATATGTCCAAAACACAATACTCGGTTGTTAGATTATTCACTTTTAGGAGAATTTGAAAGTCCTCTTGAGTTCAACAAAATAGTAACTGTTTTGATCATGCTTATTTTGTTAGGTTTTTGTCTGTATTCATGGGGAAAAGAAAAAGAAGTCAGAACACTGTAGTGAAATTTTTGTGAACTTAGGTCATCCTACTTAACAAATTGTCACCTTCTCAGAAATTATGTCCTGTCATATTTGCTTGGTTGTTTACAATGGCTCTCCAAAATGAAACATGGTTTACACTAAATGGTAGTATTGTGTGCACATGCTGTACTTGTAGTGGTCTCTGTGTGGGGATGTGTAGTTGTATGTACTCTTTTTTTTTACTAGGAAATGTTTTTACTAGGAAATGAAAAGTTGACACTCTATGTATTTGTCTTTGAGTATTCTAATGAAGCGTTACTCATTGCAAATCCCTAACACTGGAAACCATTGTGCTATAGAAAATACTATTTCAAATATCTAGAGAGGCTAAGCTGCTTACATTTAGCCATTGTCTCTTATTCACACATCTTCTCTACCACATTTGGATTCTGCCTCACTAGGAGAAAACCTACTTTGTTCTAAGTTTGCAACTTGCAGAGTCTAACGGAATGGAGAATTTTTTTTTCAATTAAGAGGCAACTGGATTGCTGAAGAACATCTGAAAATCAATCACAGTACAAGGCACACAGAGTGAGCCTGTTATCTTCCAAGATTGCAATTCAGAGGTTGAGAATTTCATTTTGTGTGAGCCAGAAAGTTTGGATGAACTAAGTATTTTTTGAAGTTTATAGGTACAAGTGAAATTGGCACGTTGAAAATGAATCCAATAAGTAAAACAAGATGTAGCAAGCCTTTCTACCTTCAATTTCTATAATTATTTTGATGAAATGAATCTGCTGTAGTTATAAAAAAGTGTCTTTAAAAGAGATTGATAGCTTTAAGAAAAGTGAATTCATGAGAAATTTTGATCCACAACTAAGGTAAACAACAGCTAAGTTGACAGGAGGAAATAATGTGTCATGTAGCATCAACATCAGACTTCATGCCATATTTCTAAACACAATAGCTGATTTCATCAGCTGAATCAAAGGATGGTGCTTCAGCTTTATGCAATTGATGACATATGTCCTTGACCATACAAGTAAAATAATTATTTTCCTAAAAGTTAAACAATTATCATTATTTTTAAATATAGACCCATAGTCCACATCATGGATTTGAATTTGGTCTTTACTTACTATTTCTCTGACCTTGAGATATTTTTTATTGGAAAATTTTAATGTATACCTTAATGTGATTCATTCTGACATGCTTTTCATTCTGACATTTCCATATATGCATTTTGTTGTACATTATTTATATAGGTTCCCCCTTACCCTCTTGTAAGCTTCCCCCCATCCCACCCTCCCCATCAAAGACTTCTCTATCATTTACTTGTCTTTTTATGGTAATATATTTCTATATATCCTTGGGTTCCAGTTGTGTTTAAGATAGAAACTTTTCCTGCAGTGAACTTTGTTTTTACCTTGTCAGAACTATTGCATGCATTTTCTAGACCATTTATAATAACACCATTCTTAGCTTTTTTTCCTTTAATTTTGATCTGACCTTTGTATAGGATTTTTCCTTCTATAATTTTGCTTCAGCTCCCACATATGAGTGAGAACATGTGGTGTTCTCTTTCTGAGGTTGTGTTCATTCACTTAAAATAATTTTCTCTAATTCCATCCATTTTGCTGCGAATGTCCATATTTCTTTTTTTCTTTTTTTTTTTTTGATTGCTGAGTAGTACTCCATTGTGTATATGTACCATAGTTTTTTAATCCATTCTCCTGTTGAAGGGCACTTTGGTTGATTCCATATCCTTGCTATTGTGAAAAGTGCTGCATTGAACATGGAGATGCAGGTGTCTCTGTGGTATGATGACCCATCTCCCTTTGGATAAGTTCCCAATAGTGTTATAGCTGGGTCTTACAGTAGATCTATTTTCAGTTTTCTAAGATACCTCAATATTGATTTCCACAGTGGTTGGACCAATTTATAGCTCCACCAACCATGTAAGAGTGTTCCTTTTTCCCCACAACCTCACCAGCATTTGTTGTTATTTGTTTTATTGATCTTAGTCATTCTTACTGGTGTAAGGTAAAATCTTAGAGTTGTTTTAATTTTCATTTCCCTAAAGGCTAGGGATATTGAGCATTTTTTCATGTGTTTCATGGCTTTACGGACCTCTTCATTTGAGAACTGTCTACTCAGTTCCTTGCCCATTTGTGTATTAGGTTATTTGTTTTTTTGGGAGATTTTTCTTGAGTTCTTTATAAATTCTAATAATTAGACCTTTGTCTGTTGTATAGGATGCAAAATTTTTTTTCCCCATTCAGTGGCGATTACCTTGACTCTGTTAATTGTTTCTTTTGCTGTGCAGAAGCTTTTTAATTTCATGTAATCCCATTTATCTATTCTTTTTAAATTAACATTCTGCATCTAATTTCTCCTTATCTATAAGATGAGAAGAGTAATAGGCTTTGTTATGTAGATTAAGCAATTTCATATCAGTAGAGTGCTTGAAAGAGTGGATATTGTTGTTGCTGTTAGGTGCCATTGAGTCCTGTCTGACTCATAGCTACTCTTACAGGGTTTTCAATGGCTGATTGTTTTGGGATTGCTTTGGGAGTGGATTGCCAGGTCCTTCTCCCATTTTTGCGGTGCTGGGAATCAACTCGGGACCTCAGAGACTGCAGAGCAGTGCTCTACCAACTGAGCTAATTCCCAGCCCCAGAGTGGATATTAGGAAGCACATAATTATTCACCACTGGAAAGGCTTATTCTCTCCCAACATCTCTGTACAGCATTTTTCATCATGATGAAGACAAACAAAATAATGAAAAATTATTCACTGCAAGATTTCACCAGAAGCACCCAATGAAATAAAAACCTTCTGTAAAGGGACCCTCTATTTCCCTAAAGGAGATACCACTGATTGTTTAAACAAAATACTGGGCGTGTTTATTTATTGTTCAAGTTATAATAGACCTCATTGCAGGAATTTAGGATAAATCAACAATGAACCTCTTAAACCAGATCTATGAGAAGATATTTCTTAACCATATTTCTCTACACATTACCTTTCTTCTAAATTTTTGTGGGTGGACGTTATCTTTTCTTCCACAGGAAAATATATTCAACCTGTTACCTGCTAAATGATGCAGACACATTTAGGAGTAAATCCTAGCATCAAAATCTGAGCTTGATAACATAAACATCCAGTTATCATGTTTATCTACATTTCCTATCTTAACCTTGATATTTTCCTTTATCTAAAACCTTTTCTTCTTTTTCGTCTCTGAAGAAAATTGTCAAATTAGAAGGCCCTTCATCTTAAGGCCTTTCTTTCTAAGATAAAGAAAAAAACAAAAGGACATCCTTATGTAACATTTGCAGGATTAAACCCACAATAGATACTCAGGCTAAAATACTTTTGTATCATATGGCTGGAGACCTCTTTAACTTGCAAGGCTACATGTGATCTTGTAGACTCCCAAATTCTTTGGAATGTCTGTTTTAGCTCTAATATAAACTATAACCAAAGTAACCTGAAAAATTAAAGGGAGGTTTACTTGATTGGACTGACATAAAAAGTATTCTTGTGTGTCTAATTAAAAAATTATATTAAAAAGTTTTACCTAGATAAGTGTCCAAAATATGATCTGTCATGTCATATGACCATTTTAAAGCTCATTAAAAACAAACAGATTTAAGAATAAGGGTTGCTGTTGTTGTTGTTAGGTGCAGACAAGTTGTGTCCAACACATAGTGAACCCTATAGGGTATTCAATGGCTGATTTTTTGGGGGGGATTGCCTTGGGAGTGGATTGCCATGTCCTTCCCCCATAAGAATAGGGATTACATGTTGTTGTTGTTGTTGGGTGCCATCGAGTCAGTATCCAACTCATAGAGACCCTCATAGGGTTTTCAATGGCTGACTGTTTCAGGATTGCCTTGGGAGTGGATTGCCAGGCCCTTCTCCCAGTTTTATGGTGCTGGGAATTGAACTCGGGACCTCAGAGACTTCAGCGCAGCGCTCTACCAACTGAGCTAAATCCCAGCCCCAAGGATTACTTAGGAGTAAATAAAAAACATATGTCAGTAGTTAAAACTGATGCAGAATAAATCTAATAAAAGTTACCTACATATAATAGGCAAAACAGGAAGAATAAATCTAATAATAGTTACCCTACAGGTATATATACAGGTATATATATACAGGTATATATAACAGGCAAAACAGTATTGTAACTGCTTATTTGCTATTCATAAGGTTTTCAATGGCAGATTGTTTATTGGGAGTGGGTTGCTAGGTCCATCTCCCAAGCCTACGGCATCTGTTGTTCCCAGGCGGACTCCCATCCAAGTACTAACCAGGACCAACCCTGCTTAGTTTCCAAGACCTGACATGATCAGATGCCACAATGGCACAGCTGCAGGCACATTAAATCTATAGGTTTCTTAAATGTCATTTTACATATGCTGGGTGCATATATATATATATATATATATATATATATATATATATATATATATATATAGAGAGAGAGAGAGAGAGAGAGAGAGAGAGAGAGAGAGAATGCCTTTGTTGTTTTTGTTGTTAGGTGCCATCAAGTCAAGTCCAACTCATAGCGACCATCATAGCGTTTTCAATGGCTGACTGTTTCAGGATTGTTTTGGGAGTGGGTTGCCATGTCCTTCTCCCATTTTGCAGTGCTGAGAATCAAACTTGGGACCTCCAAGACTGCAGAGCAGCACTCTACCAACTGAGCTAAATCCCAGCCATTGTTATATCTTTATGTACATTATATTCCCACATTGCTTATGTGATAGTAAATTGGCTTAGGAGGGAGCACACACATAAAATTATTCACAAATTCCTTTTAGTTATGATACTGAAACAGAGAAGTAATACATAATTTAACTTAAGTTTGTTAGTAAGACAAAATAAAAATGTCTCCAGGATGGCTAACATATATTTTTTCTGTGTTTATACTTAAAACTGTTAAATGTTTAAAATACATTGTCCATATTATTTGTTTCAAATACAGCTTCCTGAGCTTTGTTTAAAATATTTTTAAAAGCTTCATTTTATTAATAAAATAATTGAATAAAAAACATATCTTATTGAATAAAAAAGACTTAATACTAAGGGATTCTCTAGGTTCATGAGTGTCCCACTGCCAAACAAAAAGGTGTCAAAAGACAATAGGTCACTCTAGCTGCAAAAGCAAGGTTAGCAGGTACAACAAATTTTAAGCAGAGACAGCCAGTATTCTTAAATGAGAGAATCTCCTTAAGGTTTATGGAGGGGGTGTGATTTTTCCCTGGACTCTTGAGGCAAAACCTTAAAGAAGACAGGAAAATGTTAACCCTGGAGCAAACAAATCTCATCCAGAACAAGGATCTTGGGACTCAATCTTAGAGAGATTGCCACTCCTTGTAACTGAAGAAATCTTGGGGAAATGGTGATCCTTCAAGACCCAGGCATACTCACAAGAAAGAAAAAAGAAAGAATGAGAGAAAGAAAGAAAGAGAGAGAGAGAGAGAGAGAGAGAGAGAGAGAGAGAGAGAGAGAGAAAGAAGGAAAGAAAGAAAGAAGAAAGGAAGGAAGGAAGGAAGGCAGGCAGGCAGGCAAGCAGGCAGAAAAAA